>JAJJMA010217888.1:0-11171 GCA_023529015.1 Papaver nudicaule | reverse complement strand
AAAAAAAAAAAAAAACGGTTAGGATCTGAATAGTACACGTATAATCAATCCTGAAACCTCGCACGTCAGAAGCAGTTACACCCACTGGGGTACATGTCAGACCTAGTACACTGCACCAGCCGCCCTGGGCCTCACGGGTTTTTTGTTTTTTATAGGTCACTATCAACATGACTTCGAAATCCGATCAAATGCCGAAGCAGAGAGTAAGCTCCTCGAGGCATGGAACGGGCTCTTCAAGCCACAACACTAGATTTTTAACTAGCAAAGGACTCTCGCCAGAGGTAGCAGCAAGCACAGTCCAATATAGGGAGCGTGTAAACGAGGAAGAAATACAAATAGAGGACCTAGGACTAGATGGGGAAGGATTCCCAGTAGGTGACGAACTGCCTCGACAACAAATTCAAGAAGAAGATGGGGAGAACGATGAGGACGAAGACGACGACGATATCCCGAATGAAGTGCCGCCAGCACATCAACCAACCGAAGAATATACTACAAGGGCTGCACAATTCAGAAAGCTAATCCAAAAGAACAAGAAAATAAGGAAATTAAAAAAGCAATTATCCGAGGCAAATAAGAAAGCTGCGGAGAAGTCTGCGTCGAACTACAAAGGGAGCAGCGAGGGACATTCTCGCCCAGACTCTGTATCACGATCCAAGGGACACTCGGAGTAGAAAAGCAACACTAAGATCAAGGGAGACCCCAAGGACCATGGGATAGTGATCTCAAGAAAAAGAACTGAACCCAGTATATGTCCGAAAGGCAACAACATACACTTGGTATACGAAAATGAGCAGGTGAGGAAGGAGGCCGAGACACAAGCATTACAGTAAGTAATGATGGAGCAGATCAAAACGCTTCGTGTGGAACTCTTCGATAACAGGATTCAATCGACTGATAAGGTAAAGCTGACTCAAGCAATTAATGACGTCAACCATTCGCCACTGAGTCCCGAACTTCTTGCCAAGGCCATACTAGTAAAGTGCACCATGCCAGTTTTTGCATCAATCTTCGACGGGGTAGGGGACCCGACTTTGCACATCAAAATGTACCTGCGAGTATTTCTGGCTTGGGCGGACAGAGACGAGGTGCTTTGCAAATATTTTCCTTCCAGCTTGAAAGGAGAAGCCTTGGATTGGTACGATAACCTGACAGCTAGCTCGATCTCATCCTTCGAAGAAGTATCTAAAGTATTCATACTTCATTTCCTATTCAACAACTCATCGAAGCCAGACGTGGAGAAATTGTTCAGCATTAGAGTCAAACCCGAAGAATCCATTAAAAGCTTGACAGACAGGTGGACTGCCCAGTGCGTGGAAGTAGGAAATGGGGCCTCAGAGAAAGACAAGGTGCGATCATATCTAAACGCACTCGACAAGAATCATCCATCGTACGACAGGCTTTTCTCCAAGAATGTAGAGACGCTGCAAGATCTTCGAAAATATCAAAAGGAGCGGATCACGCTGGAGGAAATCAAGGAGAAAGCAACTCAAGGGAAGGAAACCATCTCGAAACAAGTACACTTCATAAACAACTTATCACTTGAATGCCATGAGCAATCAAGCAGGACATTTTTCAAAAAGAGAAAGGCAAAACGATAATGGGAGATACGGAAACGAAGGCAAATTTGGTGATGGGAGATATCACGATAATAGAAAATACAACGACAGCAGAGGAACTGACTCTCGAGGAGAATTCGAAGGTAATAACACTCAAAGAGGACACGAGGGAGGCAGAAATTTCGGCGTGCCAAGGTCGGGATTCCCCGCATTCCAAGACAGAAGGCTGCCAAAGTTGTGTGTCACCATCGAGGACGCCCTCCGAAGCATTGAACAATTATAGCTGGCAAGCGAGATGAGATACCCAAGGAGCAGGGGAAACCAGCCGAAGCATACTCGGAACTCGAGAGACTACTGCCAATTTCACAAATTCTATGGGCACACAACAGAGGACTGCGTTACGGCGCAGGACCAGATTCACTTCTTCGTTTCAAAGCAAAAATCAAGCACTTCCTAGAACTACCAAAACCTCTTCCAAGCCATCCACATCCAAAAGAAGAAAAAAAAGAGGCGTATGTAATAAAAATCGACCGAGACATTCCAAGGTTCAGCGACTGCAATTCAATAGTTCATTCCAACATCTGCAGGCGAAGCTTCGAAGGTATCCATACAGGGAGAATTCACAAAAGAGATTTTGAAGGAAAGGAGATATTGAGTGTAGTAACGAAAGGGCACCTCGAGGAATGGCAGAAGCAACCAGACTTCTTTTTTTGCAGCAGGTATCCCCGACGGGGGAAGATTGCACAATGACCCTCTAGTTATCACGCTACATATCGAGGAATCAGCCATGCCTAGAATATTGGTAGATTCTGGAAGCTCTGTCGACATACTCTTTGGGAGAACATATGATAAGCTGTTTGGAAAAAAATGCTGCTTTGGTACCCTCCTCGTACAATGTTTATGGTTTCAATGGAAAGCTTTCGATGCCAAGGGGAGAGCTATCCTTAACAATCCACATAGGAAAACTAGAACTTCCAACATCATTTTGCGTGGTCGACATAGACTCTCCTTACAATGCCATTGTGGGAAGACCTTGGCTACATAGTATCATGGGAGTAGCCTCCACACTTCACAGAAGAATCCGATTCCCAATACCACTCGGAATCGCAGCAATACTAGGTGATCCAACTGAAGCTCGTGTATGCCACGAAATTGATGTTCAAGCGAGGGAGTATCCGAGGAAGGATTCCCCAAACCAAGCCAAACACCCAAAGATAACAGAGTCCTGGATAAGGGAGTTCATAGCTGAAGTCGAGGCTGGAATGGCTGGCACCACCATGAGAAGCCCCACAGTCAGCAAGCTAGGCACCCGACCTATCAATAGAGGGAAGGGTCATTGCCCCGAAAACATAGACCAATTCCTCGTGACAAGCAGTAAGATACTAATGCCAAGCGAATCGACGAACAAACCAATCTCGAGTAGCGTTGGAAAGGATACTCTGGAAGAGTAATTCTGGGCTGGACCATATGTGATCGAAAAGGCACTCGGAAACGATACCTACAACCTAGTTAATCTCGTAGGTCAAAGACTAAGAACCCCAGTCGAAGGATAGAACCTTAAGAACCTTAATTAGAACTTTATATGTAAGCAACACATAAGAAATGTCAATATTAGAATGAAGGAAAAAAGTAAGCAGCTTGACTAGTTGTAGTTAAAAAATATTGCACTCCTCGATACACTACACTTCGATTCAAACTCCAGATCCTACTCGGATAGGAAAAAGTCCTACTCGAATAGGCAAACCTCCAAAGGCTTTCACGCCATATAAAGAAAATAGGCCACGACGCCATATCTCCCCTAGTGCCTTGACACAATCAAAAGGCCTTAACGCCAAGGCCCAGATGCTAAGAATAAAAAGATCTCGAATAGCAGGCAAATAGCTGATGTTCATATAACCCTACGAGCTATATGACACAGTCCTCTACCCACAAGACATCCCCGTTAGTGGTGGGTACTTTGCATCTAGGCTACATAAGCTTATGACGCATTTGGACCCACTACCACACGACCATGATGACCTCTCTTTTGAGGCGTCGAGGGGACGATAAATGGGATTAACATCCACCTATAAAGGTGGATGGAACCCCGAGGCAAGTAATTCACTTACATTCACGGGAATGGCAAGTGAGTTACGCAGCCGAGGGGCCTCCTCTAAAAAATCAAAAGATAGCCTCGAGGAGGAGCTGCCGAGAAACAGATGGGTCGAATTCTAGGCCGCGATAGAAGAATAGTACCATGTCTAAGCTCCAGCCTTGACCGACACTCCCCCATTGTGCTACTTTATTATCGAGGTAAAAGCATAGCAACTACCCATGAAAAAGCAGGGATACCGAGATACACCACCAACTTTTTGTTTTCGTGAACTCTGTTGATTATACTACTTGAACGATCTCACAAATCAATATTCAAGTATTCACCCGAGTAATCTCAAGGGTTATATGATCAACAATTGGATTTATGCAGTACTTTTAATTATATAAAAATATAATGCGGAAGATAAAAGTAATGCACGACACAAGAAGTTTTGTTAACGAGGAAACTTCAAACCTAGCAGAAAAACCCCGGGACCTCGTCCAGATGTGAACACCCTTAGTATGAATGGTATACAGACGCTAGCCTACTCTCAGACTTCAGACTGGACTGTATCGAGACTGAATTCACCCTACAAAAATTCAGCTACCAATGTGCTCCTACGTCTCTTGGCTCCCGCAGTAGCCTACTGTTTTAGGTGTAAAACAATAATGAGAATATGAGGGGTAAAGTGTGAAGTGTGATGATGTAATAAGAAGTTGTAATGGTATTCGAGAGGTCAAGATCGAACAAGACTCGCCTAAACCAAGAAATGGTCGTTCGAGTATTGCTTCAGTTACAAGAAGAGGATATAGGGTTGGTTTATGGAGGGAAGCAGAGAAAGATGAGATCAGAGAATTGCTATAATTTCTGTGATGTTGATGATTAAATTGCTAAAAAAGAATGGATATTCAGTTCTCACTAGATATTGAATGTTGAATGAGAAGAGTTAATCAATTATCGATGAGATAGATTGATTATACTTGCACTGAATTAAACTGTTGAACTTGTCTGTTCGTGTTGTTGTTCTTTCCAAACTGGTCGAGTGACCTATTTATAGCAATAGAATTCCAACTGATCCCGTAAGAAGTGGAAGAAGTGGAAGAGTGGGAGTGTGGAGTAAGTGGGACCAGTTGTTAAGAGTCTTGCGCCTAATATTAGGGAAGACCAACAACCCACTTTCTCATCCCCTCTTTTCAGCAACGTTCACACGACTTAGCTTTCTTTCCCGTTGAGTGATTGAGCCGTTGCAATCACACGTGCCGTAGACCGCCAAACCAAAACCCTAAAGAATATCCCCCCATGTAACTTACTTGATTCTCGTAAGATCTGTTAAGTGTTGAATATTTGTTAAGTCAAAGATGACTAGGTGCAAAGTCGTACTAATTACTGGTAAACTCAGGACTTTGCGTAAAGATAAAGATTAAGCGATAAGCTTGTGTATCTCTTTTAGGTTTGGTCTAAGGATTGATCCGGGCAATCGCCATTTAAACCAATGAGAGAAGTCTAAGGATTGACCTATGCAACCGCCATTTAGACTGAGAGGATTTCAGCAACTCTCTGTGGCAATAGTCAAGTAAATACGACTTTCGATTTGCCATAAATATGAGAAATTGGCTTGTGGCATGTAATGCACCAATTCTCTGAGTAATGAAGACATATGAATGTCCAAAATAATATAAGTCATAACCATGAGCCATGATTAAGAATTATAACACTGATTATAGAAGCAAGTCTATAATCAGGAAAACAAACGAGTGATGCTAACACGACGTAGCCATCATCAAGAATGCATAAGCATTGCCAATCAAAGACCTAAAGGTAGGCCACAATAATAATAATAAGCCATGTTGCATAGCATAATAATCCTATTAGGAAGTTAGATATAGGATGTAAAAGGATAAGCCATAACATTACGTTATTTTCAGATTTCTGGACAGTTTGCACGTCGTCCATTCTAAAAATCATCCAGGCCAGCCTATATTCGGCAAAATACCGAAATTTTAGTATGTTATAGGGGACACACAGAGGAAAGACTTTCGTGAAGGAAGCACCCCCTAATTGTTCACGGATTGGGCTGTAAAAATCGTCATTTGAGGCAATTCGTAATCTGCCAGATTTCCGAATTTGATTAGGAAACTATAGTATTATGGAATCAATAAAGTCCATAATCATCTAGGACTTGGATCAGCGGGATCCATAAGTAGAGGGGAGGCTAGGGAAAGAGATATTTTAGCTCTAGGGAGGCAAGGATAGCCGTGAGCAAGAGAATGGCCATGGGCCTCCATGAGTACAAGCTAGGGATAGTCATGAGGCCTCCACAAATTAGGCGAGGGACAGCCATAAGGCCCCCTATAATTAGGCGAGGGACAACCATAAGCCCCCCAAGAGTTTAGCCAAGGCACGACCTTGGGCCTCCAAAGGTTTGGCGAAGGCATGACCGCAGGGCTCCAAGAGTTTGGACAAGCTAGTGTCGTGAGCCTCCAAAGAGTAAGCTAGGGCATGGCCATGGGCCTCCAAGAAAGTTAGGCAAGGGATGGCGTGGTCATCCAAGGACTAAAGGCAGGGGACGGCTGCGGGCCTCCAAGGACTAAGGCAAGGAGATGGCGCAAGGCCTCCAAGGACTAAGGCAAGGAGATGGCGCAAGCCCCCCAAGAACTAAGGGAAGGGATGGCCGTGGGCATCCAAAGTGTTAGGGCAAGGGATGGCGCGGGCATCCAAGGACTAAAGCAAGGAGATGGCGTGAGCATCCAAGGAGCTAGGGCAGGGAATGGCCGTGGGCCTCCAAGGACTAAGGCAAGGAGATGGCGTGGGCACCCAAGGAGTTAGGCAAGGGATAGCCGTGGGCCTCCAAGAACTAAGGCAAGGGATGGCGCAAGGCCCCCAAGAGTGTGGCGTGAATTGCTTAGGGTGTGGCTCGAGCATGAGCTAGGCTAATGCGCATGCATAGGTATTTTTTTACGTGTAGGCTAGGGATATGGACCATGCTACTAGGCTAAGGTCGTGAGATATCAAAATATGGCTAATGATAACCAAATATCTTATCCCTATTATAAAAATAAATTCATACCTTGTCTCGAGCTATTCCAGGATGCCAAAAATTGATGCAAAATTACTCCTGTGACCTCCTCGCCAAAAACCACCATCAATACCTACGTACTTGATTCCCCTAGCTGACGTCATTTACAGGCCTAGGAGTTTCTCCACTTCCCTTCGTGAAGACTAGCGCTACACTGCCTCTAACAGGACGCCTAAAAGTATCCAAGTGATTAAACGAGAATACGATTGCGATTTCCTTTAGACTTAAAGTCAAGGTTAATGGAAATCGATATGTTGAATAAGGCTTATTGATCTAGCCTAAACAACTTTACCTCCTAACGCGTGACGAACTTAGTATGAAACCTAGTTCGTGAATTGTGTTTGGGAACTTCTAGGGTTTACGATACAAGATCTACCTTACGAAGTTTCTATCAAATCTTGGTCGTGATAAGATTGAAAGAATTCAATCGACCCAAGATACAAGATGGAATTTTACTTCCGACCTGTGCTTCACGATCCTCAAGTAAAGTCTTTTCAATAGTCGTAGACCTAAAAGGACTTCGAGATGACGACCAACCTTTATGCAAGGATACACAGATGTGTAGAGGATTGAGATTGTATCTTGCAGAAGGTTGGTAGGTCTCAAGCAAGTTCCGGAACTAGGAAAGTCCATAGCTTGAATACCCATTCTCAATCTTCTAAGAACTTTGGACTAAGCCAAAAGTTAAAGAAGACTCAACCTTGTTCGAAGGTTCGCGACTTCTGGTCCAATGCTTGTTTGGACATCGATCGCTTTGCGACTTCTGGTCCAAATACTTAGTTTGAACATCGCTTGGATTAAGTTGTTGAATTCCATGGGCCAAGACACGATAAGTCCGAGAACAAATTATGTCTAGACCGAAAACTTCAAGATATGAAAGTTGGAAGTTTTCGCATGGCTTATGTGAACGCGTACACAGAGCAGTCCTTCGAGTTCAGGAGAATTCAGGAGAATTCTTGAACTTGTATGTACGCGTTCATGAACGCGTTCATACAGACTAAGCTCGTTCTCTGAAATCCCATAGGTGATAATATGTTACATGTACGCGTTCATGTACGCGTTCACCGTTGGGGTTGTTTTTCAAGAGACAACTCAACATACTCTACCTATACAAAATATCACAAGAGTGACAAATGCAAAGGCGAAAATCCTAGAATACCTTCGGATCATATAAACAACATCATAGACTATTGGTATGATAGAAATGGTAAAAACGATACGGAAAGGGAATACCTTCCAAACCTTCAGCGAGGACGTTATGATTTATCAAGTAGTAAGCTTCGGTCTTCGTCTTCATCAGTCTTCGTCTCGATTACCTAGAACTATCCTAGTCTGAGTTGTAGAATAAACTTATCAAGGATTGTGTTTTTGTCTCATAAACTTGACAACTGACTTGAGATAGCAACATCAATGGGTTCAACCGATCAATGCTCTAACAACCCACCATAAGTTCCCTACTTTACTTGGGATAAATGGATTATCAGAACACCACCATGTTCTATCGGAGGATACCTAGTATCCTCGATATCCATCCAACATACTAAGGCAAAACGGGTACCTATGGCCTCGATAGCCAATGTTTGCTTTAAAACAGGCAAGTAGCTAAAAGACTTTGTGAAGGGTGATCCGTAAGCCCCCACTAGCTTGGTTTACTATCTCCCTCATCGAAGTAAGCCCCGGAATTGCACCTCAAGTAACCTTAGGAGCCTAGAATATTGCAAGGTCAACTTCGTGCCTGATCACAAAGTTCCCACAGGAAAACATAAAGCAAAAAGAGAAAAACCTTATTCAAGCAAAAAATTTCTTTATATGTATATTCAAAATATCACACAGGCACAAAATATGAGAGATAAGTGGCATAGGAAGTCTATCCAGAAAACAAAGACAAAAGCAAAAAGACCCGCTGCTACATATTGGGAGAAAGTTCGCCAGACACAGCATCATGACGAGGGGTAGGGAAAATTTTCATCGAATCCCAAAGTTCCTTATCAACTTCCAAGTCCTCTTCATAAGTCCGAAAGCCGGAAGGGTCTTTTTTCAAAGGGGTATCCTCCCTCTTAGGCTTAACATCCTCCTCATCCTCATCATCACTATAAGCCTAAGACTCTTGAAACAAATAGTTGCTCTCCTTATCAAAAACAACACTCGCACCACCACCAGTGTTTCCTTCGTTGGATCCCCCAAGATCCAGTGCAACATCCCCGGCTGCGCTATTAGTTTCTGCTTCGACATCACCTTCAGAATCGTCTTTTGAACCACCCTCGGGATCATCTTTCGGGTGACCTTCGGGATGATCTCCAGCACCTCCCGAATTAGCATCATCATAATCGTCGTCATCATCATTATCATTTCCAGAGCCTTGGTCCTCGGACACATTCCCTAGCACCCATCTCCTTCGTAATTCTTCCCTAGCCAGCCTTACTGAGGAAGCAAATCCGCATCACCTGGGAGTACCACGTCAGAATCATCTGCACCAACGAATCCATAGGTAGGAGGCTCAATACCAATAGCCCTAAAAAGATACCGACCATGTTTTCGGCAAGCCATACTCGTAGCCAGGGCAGTAGTTAACGCTGATCGAGTAAGCAGTTCCTCAGCAGCTTGTCCATGTCTTAATTGAGGGTGGACGAGGGCGAAAGCATTAACAAAATTTCTCAAGTTCTCCTGACACTTAGGCGGAAATTTCGCTCGGTAGTTACTTCCTCGGCACTTCTCTCTGCATCCTCCGAGCGACGCTTACGTTCGAGCTCCATCTCTCGGGAATGTCTGTTCATATCAGCAGTTCGAAGTTGACGTTCCTTGACCAACTCTTTCGATAATTGCTCAGCTTCCCTCTCGAACTCTAACTTTCGGTCCGATTCAAACACCAATTGGTTAGCAACGTCATCCCTCGCAGCCTCGGCATCTGCAACCATCTTTAGCAAATTAGCTTCGATGCCTGCAAAAACAAAAAATAGACACAGGTGAAGGAGATGACAAACCCAACTATATTCCGAGATCACAGCAATACATCAAACAAGGTAATTCAGGGAAGATACCCTACTTTCTTTAACAACCATGTACTCAGTAACCTCATGTTGATTGGTAAAACGAGGTTGGGTATCTCTTTTCCTAATATCTTCAGAAGAGACCCATCCTAGCTTAGCAAGCTCTAGTCGATATTCATCGACCATTCGAGAAAGGTGGTATTTCGTAGTTTTAGTCTTCGCAAGATCCTTGCTCACCTCATTACAGTCCCCTTTCAAACCATCATTCTCTGAAGCCAGCTCTTTATTGGCATTCTTCAAGGTCGCCACTTGAACTCTTAAGTTCCTGATATCTTGCTCTAACTACTCAATCACCACCTTGCCAGACGCGATCGATTTCTCTTTACGAGCAGAATCTCGCTCTTGTGTCAAGCGAGATACATCCAGCTGAAAATACTGCATCTCTCGGGCATTCTTTTGATTTTTATTCCTTTCTTCCTCAAGTTAAACGCTCAGTTTTTATCTTTTATCTTTTTTCTTCAGTAAGGAGATCCTCAGCTTCAAGTCTCTTCCTCTTATAGTAGTCCTGATCATCCCAAGCCTTATTCCTCTCTCTCACAAGTTTCTAAATTTCACCTCGATGACTCCCATCGCCTTCACAGGAAACATGGGTAGACTTACGATTCTCTTGGGAATAAGCACCAAGAGCCAGCCTAGCTTCGCGGAGTTTTTTCTCCCCTTCCTCTAACTCTCCTTTTAGAAAGCAAAGGTAGAGGAATTTTTCTCAGCACCAAATTATTAAAAACAGCAAAAGCGTAAGATAGCAAGTTCATACCTATTTGCTTCATCTTTTCGCGCCCACTACAAGTCTTTTCTGCAGCAAACTCTTCTTGCATTCGAAGAAACTTTCGCTCAAAATACTCGGCCTCACCAGATAAGCCAAAGGAATAAGCCAAAAAGCCAGATGCATGGTAATCGCCCTATTAAATATGCAAAAACACACTAATACTTAGCCGAACTCAGAGTATGGCGACTTACACTCAAAAGAAAAAGCAACTTACCGTTTGAAGCATAGCCAGATTCTCCTCGTAAGACAAAGGCGGATGGCGAAGATCATATTCCACTCTGAGACAGTCACCTCCAATCACATCACCAAACTTTTTGCAGAACCCAGGGTCCAAAGGGTGATTCAGTGGATCAGAAGCATTGAAACGGGACGAAACTTCCACGGTGAAGTCACTTGGATTATGATTCTCAAAAAGCACCTCCTTAAATCTTTTGGCAGTATACGGTTGGATGTGTTAACCGAGCAGGTGGAAACTTCGAACTAAGAGGATAACTGAGAACTAGATTCTTCAGACGATCTGTGCTAGCAGTCGAGCCATCCTTTCGAGGAAGCAGGACATCAACCACAAGAATGACTTTCCCCGAAGGGATGACTGGGGTTTCAACTGAGGCAGTGGTCGCTACAGTAGTAACAACCATGGCAGAGGCAA
>JAJJMA010217862.1:0-10562 GCA_023529015.1 Papaver nudicaule | reverse complement strand
TTGATTGTAGAGTGGCTGCTAGAGACTGATTCGGGTTGAGAGTTTTTATTTACCCTTGTCATTTCCTCTTGAACTTTCCACGTTTTTCAACGCTCCCTTGAATTGCTTCAGGGCTTTGTTCATCCTATCCATATCGGCTTGAAGCTTTTTTACAGCTTTTCGGTTTCCTTTAAGCAGACGACACCTTCCCTGGACATGTCCAGATTTGCCACAGTACTGGCAATTCTTGGAAGGTTTTTTATCATGAGTTTTAGCTTTCTCAGGTACACCTTTGTGTTTTTCATTAGATGGAGGACTGGATCCAGCCATTATGAAAGTATTGTTTTTGGTGTAAGTGTTTTTATTGAACCCTAACTCATTGGTGTTTCCAAAGGCCTTTTAACCAAATAACATTGCAGCTACTTTATCCGAGCTACCGAATAACCTTTGGAGATCATCTTTTAGGGCATCAATTTCTTTATCTTTTAGAGATAAAGTTGAGGAGAGATCATCACTTAATTTCTTAAGTTCTTGATCTTTCAGGAGAAGGGTTTTCTTTGCCTTTTAAAGATCAGATTTTTGCTGATTGTTTTCTTGAACAAGGTCCTCGCTCTTGTTGATCAACTGATGAATTAGAATGTTTTTCAAACCATCATGTTTAGATCGTTCATCTGAAGTCCCTGCCATTAAAGCAGTTTCTTCATGATCTAATTCGAATTCATGCTGGTCAGGCATATCATCAAATCGAACTGAGAGAGCATTATCCCTTTTATGGTATTCCTTACTAGGGCATATGTCTTTCATGTGTCCAAAGCCTCGACACTTGAAACATTGCACATCAGCTAGATCATCCTCATCCCGGTCAGGATTAGGTTTCAATGCTGGTAAGGATCTTCTACTCCTCAATTGCTTGTCTCTTCTAGATCTGAGAAGATCTTTCAGTTGCTGTGTAATCAAAGACAGTTCAGTGTCCACTTCTTCATTGTCAAGGTTTCCACACTCATCAGCCCAAGACAACTTCAGTGGAGAGGAGGTGCACGGAGTGCTTACAGCTTCAAAAGCGATAGATTTCTCTTTATCTATTCGCTCATGATCGAAGATCTTTATCTTAGCTACAAGGTCACTTCTTGTTATCTCTAAGCCGTAAACTTCTTGGATGGCATGTTTTTTTGATTTGTACCTTGAGGGTAATGACCTCAGAATTTTACTCACAATGTCCCTTTCCGGAATAGCTTTCCTAAGGTGTGACAGGCATTCACTATCTCAGACAATTTGTGGTTAAATTTTCATAGGTATCATCCTCAAGCATTCGAAGGTTTCCCAGTCAGACATGAGGTTTTGAAGTCTAGCTTCTTTTTCTGATGTATTTCCTTCGAACACGTTCCTTAATCTATTCCAAGCCTCGTGAGAGGTATCGCATGTGGCCACGTGATGAAAAAGATCAGGTGTAACTGCATGAATGATAGCATTAAGCCCATCATAGTTTTGCTTGGCGGCGAGAGTTTCCACGTCGTTATAAGCCGCTATGTCTTTGAGGACAGATGCACCGTCAACTTGAACAATTGGTGGTGTATATCCCTTTTTGACATAAACCCAAGTTTTAAAGTCTCGGGCTTGCAAAAACTAAGTCATTGCAGTCTTCCACCATAGGTAGTTTGTGCCATCAAACTTTGGTGGTACGTTACAAGCTCTTACGCTTTGGTCCATAACTCACAAGCCGCGATAAACACAGACAGTTACATCTTTTATGTGTTCACCGGCTCTAATACCAATTGAAAAAGCAGGGGTACCGAAATACAACCAACTTTTCGTTTGGGCTCGTGAGACTTATGGTCAGATCTGGACGATCTCAAAAATCAATATCCAGATCTGTAACCTGAGTTTGGATCACAAGGATCAGTCCAACACAAGAGAGGGTCTTGGTAAATCCAAGGGATGGATTGAGGACAACGATCAAGTTTAGAATAACGTACTTCTTGTGTTTGCTTTAATTATAAGAGAATATAATGCGGTAAGTAAAGCACACAAGACACCAGAGATTTTTTTAACGAGGAAACTACGACCTGTAGAAAAACCTCGGGACCTCGTCCAGATTGAACACCGCACAGTACAAACTGTCTACAAACACTAGCCTACTATAAGACTTCGGTCTGGGATGTATCAGAGACCAATTCCAACCCTCCAAGCGAACTGGCTATTGTCGCACTCCTTATGTCTCTAGATCCCCCACAGATCGTCACGCACTTGATTCCCCTAGCTGACGTCCTTTACAAGCCTAGGAGTTGCTTTAACCGCTGTTAAAGGCTTGTGTTAACAATTACGGCTTGCAACCTCAATTATCAACTGTATGTTTGAAATGTCCTCTATCAGTTTGACATACACAAAGTGAATTCCTTCGGATTTCTCCAGGTCATACAGAAATCTACTTACAAGCGTGGGCTGACAAATAAACCGAGTAAATTATGCCCAACTTGTCTCTACCTCAGTTGTACACGAAGAATCACTTAAGAAACTTATACAACTGGAGCTAACTAGGTCTTACAAAACCGAGTGCAGCCATGCGTTGCTTTCTTTCAACCCTGTATGTAACGTATCAGTTCTTGAATGGCCTTATATCAGAAGAGAAGGACCGTAGAATAGACAAGAACGTAATCAGGTTACCAAGGTTACAGGTTACTCCGATTTCAACCACTAAGGTATCAATCTCCTACCTGTGCTTCCCAACTCTCAAGAGAAGTCTTTATAGTCGTAGGTAAATCCCAAGAGGAACTGCTACCTAATAGAGGATGACTATACTAGAACAAGCATTCACCGAAGTGAAAAGAGTTTTACGATCACTTCCAAAAGGAATTTTCACGTATACTTGATGCTTGTGGTTTTCGTCCTTAGACACCTCTATTTATAGCACTCAACAAGATAGGTTGCTTTGGAATAAAGCAACTAGTTACTTGTTTCACAAGTTTTGGAAACCCTAACTTGCAAACAAAGTAAACAGAGATTTATCTCAATTGGAAATCATTAATCATTTATATGCCAAGTGTTTATTAGCTCATAAACACTTCAAGATAGATATCCAACAAACCAGAGACAATCTTTATCTTATTGACACATTGAGAACCGTTAGATGGACCACAAAAGATATTTTCGTGATAACCAAGTCCAACTAAGAGATAAGGAGTCAGAGTTTAACCCGAGTGAAAATCCCACAGAATATTCACTTGGGACGGTTCGCAAACCGTCCATCTGAATCACAGCCAAAAGCATCGAATCTGAGGTTCACGTAGGGTACGCGTATAAATTGAGACTTTGGAACTGATCAGGAGTTTTTCCCAAGTCACTGTTCACGAACGGTTCGGGAACCGTCGTCATTCAGATTAGGGTTTAACTTGGATCCGCTGGAAGTTATGGGCTGAACCAGTACTTAGACGTGTTAGACGCCCTCAACTATAATCCACTGGACTCTTGCTCAAGAGTACTCCTTTAGATTCACCCATATCCAACAAGTGATTTGCAAGCAAACCATTGCAATGGACAAATGGTATCGAATCTATCTCATGCATTCTTGTAAACTTAGTATTCGTGGGAACAAATACCAACATAACTCATGGTCATGTAGACTAGAACACGATCTCAATCGCTATTAGTATCTCTACTAAAGTAGCCGACTATTTCGAAAGATAGAGAAAGTAGAATACAAGAATTTCCATAAAAGTCATAACTCCTACTAACCTTTTGTCGATGAAGAATAAATGATGTCTTCTTTGTCTTCACAGTCTTCGTCTTCAAGGTCTCTACTACTTAGTCTATACCCAATTCTGAAATCTAAACTCTAGTAGGCTAAATCAAGAATTGTGTTTTGACACCTAAAACTGACAACCAGCTTGACATACCAACGCTAGTGGGTTTGACCGGACAATGCCCTAACATCCCCGTATATTAAACTTCTCTGGTTAGCTACTAACATCATATATATATGTAAATATTATTCACACTACCGTTAAAAGAAATAGACTCCTATGGGTTCCCGGTAACATCAACATGTACTATTGGGTTTTGGTTTTCATTCTCCCTTTGATGATGATTTTGTGGAACCCAAATGATAAATCTCTTTTGGGATAGACTCAAAACCCTACAAATAAAACCTCATACTTTCTATGTGTTATTTTCTTAATCCAAGTTCTCTTTTCTCTTTTATAATCTTCTTTTTCCTTGATTTTTTATAACTTGTAGTCTTTTACCAGATTTTTCCTTTCCCGTGAAATACTCTTCTTCTTCTTCTTCTTCTTCTTCTTCTTCTTCTTCAATAGTTCATTTGTTTACTTCTTGCTTCTTTATCTTTCATTTTTTGTATTATCACGTCTTTGCTTATCAAAGTTGGACAAGAAAAACTAAAGAATAATATAGAAATTAAATGATTGCTTCACTTATTTTCTGTCAAGAATTGATTTTATCACATTAAACAGAGACGACTAATGACTGAGAAGTATTGTACAAAAACGTTGCAATGAAAAAGCAAAAATAGCAATAAACACACATGTAAGATCTATTTCGAGGCACTTAGCGGTATCACGAAGAATCAGAAATGTTCTGATTCCTCTTTGCATTAACTTTTCTCTATTGTATCACGAAGTTGGTGCTAAAGTAAGCAAAACTAAGTGACATTTGGAAATCCCAAGAAGAATGAACACTATGGCGCAAACTGAAGCAACAACTCTTCGTCTTTAACATGATTCTTTCTCTTATTAAAAGTAATCTGAAGATAGCAACCCACTGAGTGTTAATTGTAGCAAGTTTTTCTCTGTCCTGATAAACTGATGATGAACTGCAACAGTATGGAAGCAGCCGAGATCAATTAACTTTCATTTGAAAACCGTAGATATCATTTATTTGAAGCTTAGTAAACTTAAACTACAACCCTAATTTCTGCATTGCGCTGAGCATATAGTGTTTATATTCACACTTTCAGGTAACATTGATATGGTATTATCAATTATCCTTATTAGGACTAGATACACATGCATTCTACAACCATTGGTTGGTGTAAATAGAGACCTTAAATTTAACGTTTGTTTCATTTTAGTGGATTGTCGATGCTGTGTGAAAAAGGAGGGGTACCGAAATACTACCAACTTTTCGTTTTGGCTCGTGAGTCTTATGGTATAGAGTTTGGACGATCTCAAAAATCAATATCCAAACCTCTAACTGGAGTAGTCTCGACAGTTAGGTAATAACGTACTACTTGGTGCTTTAATTATAAATCAGAGTTATAATGCGGAAAGGGAAAAGCACACAAGACACCAAACGTTTTTTAACGAGGAAACTGCCTTGCAGTAAAAACCTCGGGACCTCGTCCAGTTTTGAACACCGCCCAGTACAAACTGACTACAAACGCTAGCCTACTATAAGACTTCGGTCTGGGATGTAGCAGAGACCAACTCAAGCCCTCCAAGCGAATTGGCTACTGTCGCCTTCCTTACGTCTCTGGATCCCCCACAGATCGTCACGCACTTGATTCCCCTAGCTGACGTCCGTTACAGGCCTAGGAGTTGCTTTGACCGATGCCAAAGGCTTTTGTCAGCAATACTGGGTTTTAAACCAAAACTGTTGACTTATGGTGTAACTGTCCTCTATCAGTTTACCATAAACAAAGATGACTTCCTTCGGATTGTCAAATCCAGGTCATACGGAAATCTACTTCACAAATCGGGGCTGACACGCAAACCAACTTCGCAATGCCCAATCTGTATCTACCTCAGTTATAGATGAAGAACCACTTAAGGAACTTGTATAACTGGAGCCAACTAGGTCTTACAACACCGAGTGCAGCCGTGCGTTGCTACCTTTCAAAACCTTTACGTAACTTAACTAGTTCTTGAATAGCCGTATATCAGAAGAGACGGACTTTGGAATAGACAAGAAACTAGGATAGGTTACTGAGGTTACAGGTGATTCTGATCAACCGCTGAGGGATCAATCTACCTGTGCTTCCCAACTCTCAAAGGAAGTCTTGATAGTCGTAGGGAGTTCCCAGAGGAGCTGCAACCTATAGAGGATGACTATACCACAACAAGCTTTCACCGAAGTGAAAAGAGTTTACGCTACTTCCCTGAGGACCTTCACGTGTGCTTGATGCTTGCGGTATTTGTCCTTAGACACCTCTATTTATAGCACTCAATAAGATAGGTTGCTTTGGAATTAAGCAATCAATTACTTGTCCCACAAGTTAAGGAAACCCTAAACTTGCCAACCAAGTAATACAGATTAATCTCAATTGAAATTCCTTTTTAGATTTATCTGCCAAGTGTTTTGTTGGCTCTAAAACACTTCAAGATAGGAATCCAACAGACCAGAGATAATCTTATCTTATTGACTCATTGAGGATCGTTAGATGGAACACAAAAGGTATTTATGTTTCACACAAGTCCATCTAAGAGATAAAGGAGTTGGAATTTGACTCAAAGTGAAATTCTAAAAGATATTCACGCAATTTGACTTTCCAGAAACTTCTCTGCGTCAGGTTCACGTACTAGTACGTGTACTAATGCGACACAGGAGATTTCTGGTCCAGATACGCGAAACCGGTTCGGGTACCGTCCAAGTCAAATTTAGGTCAAATACTGAATCCGCTGGAAGGACTGGGCTGAGCCAGAACTTAGACATGAGAATGTCCTCAGCTATGATCCATGGACTCTTTGCTCAAGAGTACTCCTTAGATTCATCCATATCCAACATAACAGTTTGCAAGCAAACCATTGTTATGGACACATGGCGTCGAATCTATCTCATATGTTCTTGATTCACAATATTCGTGGGATCAAACACTGGTCATGACATAAAGCCATGTTACACAAGAACACGATCTCAATCGCTACATTACTACTAAAGTAGTCGACTATATTTCGAAAGAATAGAGAAAGTAGAAATAGAAGAATATCCATAAAGTCATAACTCCTACTAACCTTTTGTCGATGAAGAATAATTGATGTCTTCTTTGTCTTCACAGTCTTCGTCTTCAAGGTCTCTACTACTCTGTCTATATCCCATTTCCGAAATCTAAACTCTAGTAGGCTAAATCAAGAATTGAATTTTGACACCTAAAACTGACAACTAGCTTGACATACCAACGCTAGTGGGTTTGACCGGACAATGCCCTAACAATCTCCCCCTTTGTCAATTTTAGTGACAAAATCAATTTACATATGGATTCAAATAATATACAATAAAGTACTAACCAAATGTAGTTCTTGATTTCTTGAATTCTTCAACTTCTCCTTTGAGTCTTGATGTGTTCATTAAACTCCTGTTGATGAATCCGTAGTCAGCAGTCACAACATATCCAGCTCAAACAACCATAAAGGTATGCTTAGGCTTACGTGGGTTTGGTATGCTCATCCCACATGTTGTTTGTGCGTCTGAGTAAGAATCTGAGCAAACTTTGAAGTTGGTGTATCAGAACTTCTAAAGTGATTCTACTCATTCTTGATACGAAGCTATCTCAGCTTATAATTACTCCCCCTTACTTGATACTTTAAGAAAAGCACAACAAGTAAGCACATGATATGTTCTCCCCCTATGGTTATGCATGAGAATGCAACCAAAAAGAAGTAAGAACCATATGTATTCTCCCCCTATTTGTCACAAAAATATGACAAAGTAGATGGAAACTAGGGTTTCATCCACCTAGAAGAACAGGTGAAGCTAAGATCTCGCA
This sequence comes from Papaver nudicaule, assembly GCA_023529015.1. Lineage (NCBI taxonomy): Eukaryota > Viridiplantae > Streptophyta > Magnoliopsida > Ranunculales > Papaveraceae > Papaver > Papaver nudicaule. The sequence goes on along the minus strand of JAJJMA010217862.1, from coordinate 2,872 downwards.
TATCAAGCATAAAAGATGGTATACTTAGGTAATCTGAACAACTAGATACCTGAGTTCTCACCTTATGGAGAAATAAAGATACACTTTCTCCTAATATTCCACATCCACGCTCCCCAAAAAGATTTGTTATTAAGCGCAAGTTCAAAAAGAACTCTCCCCCATGTGGTGTTATTCAATAGACAACTTAACAAAGACTAACTTGGACAAGAACAATTGAATGTTATCCAGTGTTTGTCTTGTTGATACTCTCTTTTCCTTAGCCATTTTCTAAGAAATAAGAGTATGATCATAAAAAGTTTTCTCTTCTTAAAACAAGAAGGTAATAAAACTTTTGTGATATCCATGAATCTAATCATCACTTAAATAGCAATGAATAAAGTCATGTTGGCAATACCCACAGCATGATCAGGAAGATCACGTATTGCCCTCTAAGATATACAACTTGTGTTAACAAGGATTGATTTAATCTTAGAGTAAAGGCTTAACTTTTTCACATGGAGTTTCACCAATAAGTGTGAATAAAGTTTTCCTTGGAATAAAGATCACATTGGACTTTATGAGTTCCAGGAGTCTCAGAGTTTAACCCGAGTGAAATTCTAAAAGAATATACACTAAATTCGACTTACCAGGGAAATCTCCGCGTCAGGTTCACGTACTGGTACGTGAACAAATAAGACACAGGAGAATTTCTGGTCTGGTATGCAAACCGGGGGTTCGGGAACCGGACCCGGGGGTTCGGGAACCGCCTGCCGTCAGATTTTGTCAAACTTGGATTTCGCTGGAAGTTCTGGGTTTAGCCAGTACTTAGACGTGTGATACGCCCTCAGCTATAATCCAACACACTCAAAATAGAGTATTGAATCAAACTCATAAAGATCCTATAACCGTAGTATACCAAAAAGCATACTAGCACAACAAGAATGTCATGTCGGTAGGATTCATTCTTTGTTCAAAACAAAAGTCATAGACTTTGTTTGCAACTTGTATATTTAAGAACTCTTAAAACCAAGTTGAGTTAGAGAAACACGAAAGATACTCATTCATATTCAAGGATTTGACAACCTTTAAACAAATGAATATTAACTTGATCAATGTTAACATACCTTTATGTAATCTCCAACCGGGTCTGTGCCCTATTCTTGTGCTTTACCTCACCGTATCAATTGAAAGGGCACTACATGGTGAGGTCGCACAGACACAATCAAGTTGTGTCAGAGTGAACAATTTCTTGTTCACCTTTGGTAGTCAAAACAGGAACTTCTACGTCACTGGATTTTTCACCAGAAGTAGCCTTCGGCTTAGAGTTCTTTGCCTTACCCTTTTTCCTGTTTTTCACCAGTAACCCAAGCATACCAAGAAGTTTTTGGTTAAGTGACACAAGAACTTCCATGCATTCTATTTGGGTAGCCTTACTAGGGTGATCATTCCCTTTGGCATTTATTGCTCTATCAATATGAGCAATATGATCTTTCTTCCCATCTTTCTCATCAAGGTTACTTGAGAGAGAATTGGATTGACTATCCTTTTGCAGGTTAGTTGATCTCCAATTGGGTACATCAGATCTAGTCTTCGCTTGTACAAAGTTGTTTTCCTTTCTGTAATTATGACGATTACGAGAGGACTTTGTTGAGCGTTTATAGGCAAAACTTGGCTTGTCATAATTCTGTTTCTTATGCCTAAAGGTTGGACGTTCACAACCTGGATCATTAGAAGATGCTCCGTTGTTGTTAGGTTTGACGTGAATTTCCAAAACAACAGGAATAATCGAGCCATTGGCTTTCTCATTCCTTTTACGGAATCTGCAGCTTCTAGCCGAGTGACCTTTACCACCACAATAAAGGCAATTTTTGGTAACAAAAGGAGTGGGATGCTTGTTGTTACCTGGACGAGCGTGTGGAGCTTGATAAATCTTGCTCCTCTTCTCCTTGACTGGCTGTAGAGGTGTATCACCTTGGGGATCAGTCGTAACCGGTTGAGAAGAATCCTTAGCCTTGACAAATTTCACCTCTTTGTTATTACTTGGAGCGTCTATTCCTTTATAGCCCAATCCTCGTGTATCACGATGATTTTTACTCGCTCCTAACATTGAGGTTAGTTTGTCAGAGCTATTGTTCAACTCTTTCAACGTCTTGATTTCGGCAAGAGCATCAGCCAGATTAGTTTCCGAGCTATTATTCAACTCTTTTAATGTCTTGATTTCAGCAAGAGCATTAGCCAAATCAGTTTCCAGACGTTTTTCCCTAGTGAGAAAAGTGTTTTCTTTTTCTTCGAAACACTTTTGTCGAGTGACTATCTTAGCATCAGATGCAATAAGCTTTTCATTCAACTCACAGAGACTATGATGAAGATTTGCCCTTTCCAGTTCTTTCGAACGTAACTCTTGGTCAATAGACTTTACTTTACTATTGACACTATCAAAGCCTATATAAAGACCTTGATAGCTCCTTTTTAAATTCTTGTTATCTCGAGAGAGCTGAGACAGAATTTCAAGGAGCATAGAGTTGGGTGCGCTCTTCATCAAAGGAGTTAAAACCTTAACGATAGCTGAAACATCCTCTTCTACTTCTCTCTCAAAATCTGAATCGGGATCATCATCATCCATATGCATGTTCTTTCGGAGGACGGATTCCCAATCTTCAGACTCTACATCATTAACAGGAGTATCCTGTCTAGTAGATCCAATCAGGGCTTGTTCAGTCCTTGATTGCGAAGAAGAAGTATCGTTAAGATTAGGTTCAACACTGTTGGCGTAGTCCACTTCTGCATGCATAACAAAAGTGCCTTTGGACAGTACGTTACAAGCGTTTACGCTTAGACCCATGACTCACAAGCCTAGTTAAACACAGACAGTTACGTCTTTAGTGTGTTAACC
>JAJJMA010217842.1:0-11628 GCA_023529015.1 Papaver nudicaule | reverse complement strand
AACACGACTTCTGAAACCCAAGATTGCATTATCATGATTACCAAAAATGTACGAGTAGAAAATCTGCATAGGTTCATAAGACACCATATCCATCAGATCTACTCATACATACAGTAATATCAAACGAGGTTCAATGGTGCGAGGACCATAAGAACAATACCGAAGACTGCAGAACAGTAATTAAAGGTTATGTGTATAAAGATTTGTATGTATTTCAACGTGGTGATTACATGGATCTCCATTAGAGAGGAGTTCTAGCTCTAGATCTAGATCTAGTTTTTGGGGAAGAAGATGAGTAGAGGAGAAGGAGGTAGAGAGAGAAAGTAAAAGAAGATCCCCTCTCTCCTAGGAGATATTTCCTTTATATAGAGGAAATTTACACAATAATTATACAAATGCCATTATCTTAGCTACCAAGTAAAGGAGACCTTCGGCGCGCCTCGTCTTCAAGTGACTTCGGCTCTCGTATGTCGGTTTCTCTTCGGCGGATTTCTCCTTCGGGCTTGGTATATTCTTCGAGGTGAGCTTGGGTAACTACTTCGGAGGGATTGGTGGGCCGAGGTGGTATCTCCGAACGGTGGTCCATGGTTCGTAGTCTTAGTCTTCGGCTCTCTTCGCGTTCATATGGTGATGTCTTGCTCTTCTTCTAGGATGATGACACGTGGATCACCCGAATTATGCCCCCACAGTTTGCTCCTTTGCTAATGGATGTTTCGAAGATTAATCCGTTAACAAATTCTTCTTGTCATAATTGATGATATGAGACACGTGGATTCGCGAGATTCATGGGGTGTGCTGACTTGTGTTGTATCCTTCCGTTTATCTTCGGTACTTTGACTTGCTTTAGCAGCTTCGAACTTGTAACATTTACGTCTTTGTTGAGTTGTCAGGGAGGTATGCTTGATTGAGTTGATTGATATTCTTTTCTCGAAGGAGACAAATGCCATGGATTTACTTTGGCGCTTGCATAACTGGGCTTCGTTGATGATGAATGGTTACTTCATGAATCCTTTGAATTTGAGATGACCTTCGTTGGTGTACTTCGATGTAGACAGATGATTGCTTCGTTTTGTAACTAGCTCGAAGGGTGGTAGCCGAGATGTTATCGAGGTGTTTCTTTTGTTGTGATATTTTCTTCCTTCGGACTATCTTTTGAGCGAGATGAGTTCTTTACTTTCCATTGTTGTCGAAAGAACTGAGCGGAAGAGTACAAAATGTTTTTCGAGTATGCATACTTGCTCCTACTCTTACGTGAGGTTCTTAGACGGCTTCTTGAGTTTTTTGATGTCGTTGTTGTTGCTTGATTGTTGCTGAAGAAATGAGCTTTGAAAAATTTTCATGCGGGATTCCCTTGTATAGTTGCCCCCCTTTTGCTTTCGAAAGTGAAGAAATTGAACTTTTGGGAAGCAAAAGGATTGTTGCATCCCGAAGTGTACCATCCACAAAGCGAATTTGTTGTACGAGGAGGTTGTCATCCAATGGCTTTGCCCCTGCATTCTTTGGTTTGCTCCAATTATTGCTTCGGTGTGTTGACTTTGCGGCTTTTCCTTGTGAAACGAAGGATGTCATGCTCCTTGGTGAATGAGGATTGCTGTCACTTTGCCTTGCTCCTTGTATTATTGGCGTTATGGTCTACGAGTGGGTCTTTAGCGAAGTTCTTGTATGTATAACCTTCTTCGAGCGCTTGGAAAGCGAAGCCAATTTTGAAACCCATTGGATCTTAACGAAGAAACCTTAGCGCATGCTCCTGTTTGATGCTTTAATGAATACTTCAAGGTAATATCTTTGTAATTTGCTTGTGCCCCTGTCTTGCATCTTTTTGCATTTCGGTTCATTTGTACTTCGAGCCATCCTGCAGAATATTTCGATTCATCCTGTAATGAAGTTAAGAATATTGTTAATTCATTCTTTGATAAAGTATATTTTTGAATAATTCTTCAATGAAGTTTATTTCCCATGATCGAGTCATGCTTTTCTTCTATGCACAGTTTTTGTAGTATGACGTGATCAGGCACGTACTTTCCTTCGATGCATTTCTTGCCTGGTAACTCGTGATCAGGCACGTAGTTTACCTTGTAAATTATAGGCTCCTGAGGTTACTTAGAGTGCAACTTCGGGGCTTACTTCGATGTGGGAGGCAGTAACCAAGCTAGTGGGGGCGTACGGATCACCCTTCCCAAAGGCTTTGAGCTACTCGCGCTGGTTTCAAGCAAAACACTGGCTATCGAGATCATAGGTACCCGTTTTGCCTCGGTACGTTAGGTGGGTATCGAAGATACTTAGTATCCTTCGAGAGAACATGGTGGTGTTCTGATAACCCATTTATCCCAAGTAGAGTAGGAAACTTATGGTGGGTAGCTTCTATGTGTCTCGATAATAAGTAGCACAATGGGGGAGTGCCGGTCAAAGCTGGAGCTTAGACATGGTACTGTTCTCCTATCGCGGCCTGGAGTTCAACTTCTTCTTTTCTTGCTAGCCCCTCCTCAAGGCTGTGCTTGATTTTTGGAGGAGGTCCCTCGGCTGCGTAACTCGCTTGCCATTCCCGTGAATGTAAGCTAATTAGCTGCCTCGGGGTTCCATCCACCTCTAATGGTAGATGTTAATCCCATTTATCGTCCCCTCGACGCCTCAAAAGAGAGGTCGAATGTTAGTGGGTTCAAATGCGTCTCGGCTTATATAGCTTTGATGCAAAGTACCCACTGCTAACGGGGTGTCTTGTGGGTAGAGGACTGTGCCATATAGATCGTAGGGCCCTTACGACTACATGTACATCAGCTCTGTGCCTGCTATTCGAGGACTTTTTTATTTTTTGGCGTTTTTTGCCTTGGCGTTAAAGCCTTTTTGTTTTTGCGACGAGGCACTGGTGAAGATATGGCGTCATGGCCTATTCTCTTTGATGGCGTCAGAGCTTTAGTAGATGTGCCTAAGCAAATAGGACTTTGTTGTGGTCGGAACTTGCTTATCCGAGGTTGATGTAATTGCTGCTTCGAGCTATCGATGCATGTTGACTGTCCGGAGAACGCTGAATATTTGCTAACATTTGTTTTGCTGATGTGATGATAGTTGTTAGTAAAATACTTCCTTTGGGTTTGTTTCCTTCAGCGAGTTGCATTATTATACTTTGAGGCTACTGATCCATCGAAGTTGAGTTCGTTTCCCAATCGAATTAGTCTTGCCATTCTTTGTTGCTATGGAGATGCTACTTCCACGAGATGGACTGGTTATCATGATCGAAGGTGGGTTGGCGAAGCTGTTTGATCATCAGCTGAACTGGCATTCCGAAGTTACTGATGTTGAGTCGTCGAAGTTTCCTCGAGTGTCTGCTTCGGAGATTGAAGAGGTGACTGATGTTGAGGCACCGAAGTTTCTTCGCTGTTGTTATACTGCTGCTTGATGACGATGGCTCCGAGAGTATGTACTTAGCTAGCTATCTCCGAGATAAGCATCGGAGTTGAGTATCGAAGGTGAGTAGTCATAGTCGTCGAGGTTGCCTCTGAGATGACTTCCGAGATGGCTTCTCCGAGATTGCTTCCGAGATGGGATTGAGATGGCTTCACAGTTGATATCTTCGATGGGTTTCTTCGATGATGATGTTGCCGAAGTGAGGCATCGAAGTAGAGTTGGTCCGAGATAGCTGATGTTTAAAGCATCGAAGTGTCTACGATGTACACAGTGTTTGCTTCTGAGATGGTGGTGGTTGATTAGTACTCCGGAGCAGGATTGTTGGTGTCTTCGAATCAAAGTGGAATTTGTTGATGGTGGCTGCGAGCTGTAGTAGCTCCGAAAACAAGGTTGCAGTTGATGCTCCGAGAAGAAAATTGCTCGATGGTTGAACTTGGTTGTTCCCTCATGCAGAATGCTAATTTAGTGGTGCTTCCTTAATACATATTGACCGTCGAGAGGTAAACTATGGGTTATATAAAATGGGTCATCGATGTTGAGTGTATTTAACCATCGAAGGTGAGGATCATAATGGTTGAAGCTGCTTCGTGAAGGATAAGTTGTGTAGTTGTCGAGGAGTGGATGGACTTGATCGAAGGTGTAGCCGAAGCCATCAAGACTTGAGTTGATGCTGGCGATTTTCCCGTGTTTTTCGAAGTTTTCCTCGCTGCTATAACTGCATTCTGATCAGCTTATTTAGGCATCATGGCCTGTTCGTTTTTATGGCGTCAAAGCCTTGGGAGATTGTGCCTAATCAGGTAGGACTTTGCCTCATCGAGGAGGAACTGGAAGTTGTACCGAGCTGTTTTTGTGAAGCATAATTCATGTATAACATAATAGTATGCGAAGCTTGAAGATTGTATATAACTAAGGAAATTCAAGTGTGCCATAATGTGACAAGTATACTTCTATACGTAATGTGATATGTTGTATCGAGGGGAGACTTAATAAATCTAAGACATAAAAATGCTAATTGGCGACTCAAAAATTCTTTAACTTCATTACTGTTGCATATTGCTCGATGTTGTATAAACATACTCGATACCCCCACTCTTTCGAGGTAAAAAGAGATGGTTCGATCTTCAAATGTAACTATTAGATGCTCCATCCCTTCAAGGTGGAAGGAGATGGTTCGATCTCATTTATTTTGGTATGTGCCTTAAAACTTTATAATTGTATTATTTCTTTTAATCCGAAGCTAAGAATCTTTTTTCGATATTCTCGCCCCTCAGGTTAGGAGGAAACGATTTGATCGGTTTTTAGAAAGAAACTAATATAAATAGAACTTCTATTTTAGGATATATACTTAGTTTGAACTTCGATAAGTAGGACTTCGATATTGATGCCCCTCGAGGTGGGAGGAGGCGAATCAATTGACTTTTGTAGAGTCTAGCGTGCTGTAGATAAGAATTTCTATGATTTTATAAGTTTTTTGCTAAATGACTTGCATAAATATATCCTTGTGGTAAGAATTCTATTAAGCATTGGCCTAGGCTAGAGGTGCCCCAATATAAATAATTCGAACTTTCAAAGAGATTTTTCAGAGTTAGAAAATGCTTAGCGAAGGCGAGAAGATTGATTAGCTGCACTTTTGAGTCCGTGTTCACTGAGTCTCGATATTCCCTTTTGAACTTTCGCCATTTGGTTTTAGAGTGTGCTTTTGCTCCTTGAGCGAGCTTGCTTTGGTGTTTGCTTTGTTTCCACACTTTGTGCCACTTTACTTTAGCGCCTTACTCTTTGACGGGATTCCTCCAATATTTTATTATTTGTACCTGAAACTTTTAGAGCCGAGGTAAATAACAGTTGCAAAAGTATAATTGAATGGTCTATTGTGCGGAATGTTACCTAACATTATTTAAAAAATTCGAAAATGTAGTGACCTCGAATATTGTTTTATAATGTAACTTAGTGAAAAAGGATGAAATATTTATTTAGATTATAAGCCATCATGAATTGAAAGCTGTTTTGATCAATAAAAAAAAAAGTAGCAAGTGAAAATGTTATCGTACTGTTAGTGGCTGCCTTCGGGGACAATTTTTATAATTTTGAGAAATGTAGTATGACATGAAGATTTCAATTCAAAGCATAGTTGAAATGCCTCAGAATGGGAAGAATGTAGAGTTTAAGAATTCTCCCTTTTCATGTGTAGCTTATAAGCTATAGCTTGATCGTAGGTGGAGATCGAAGATGGATTGAAACTGCCGTCAAGCTGCCATCTAAAGTTGGTGGCTGGTGATTGGAGTTGTACCAAAGTTGAGTTTCATTTTCCGGGTTGTATCGGAGGGAATATCCCGAAATAAGATCGAGCTAGCTGCTGGTGTATGTTTTTGAACCATCCAACTGCCGTGCCGAGAAGATTGCTTCGATGGATGGACGGAAGGTGGTAGGTGGCCGAAGTAGTTGACCGAAGTTGATTAGTTGGTGATCGAAGTTGCAGGTCGAAGTTGGGTACCGTGATATATCCGGATACCTTTTTTGATCATCCACAAAACTGGTGTGCCAAGGAACTGTTGATGAAAGGACGTCAAAGTTGACGTCTGAGGAGAGAGTGGGTGATATCAAGCTGTGTAGTCCTCGGAGGGAGATTCAGTTACCCATGCCACTTGTAGTTCAGGTCTTCGCCACATTAGGTCCATATATACCGACTGTAGCTTAACCCACAAATGTAGTGTGGACTCTATCGAATCTTCATTTTTAAGATAAGTTCTGCTTCCATTTTGTTTTCGGATATGCTACATTGTGTTAATTAGAATCCCGATGAGATAACTATCAAGCTTCTTTGTTGTTTTCTAGTATGTCCCAAGTGGCATTCTTATTCACTTGAAACCTTCCACGTACTTCTTGAATTGATCGAGAAAAACCCTACCCAGCAAGCAAACTATTATATTATAGAAATCATATACTCCAACTCTGTAATTATCCCTACATATAGCCACACTTGTTTCTTACATTACCTGCTGTGTTGCACACAACTAAATCTCACAATCGCGACCCAAAATCATTTCTCTGAGGAGTGCTCTAATGGACCCAACAAAAAAGCTTAAGGGTTAATCAGAGTCATCTGGTAGGATTGTTCTAAGGTTATTTGATATTGAGTCACCGAAGTTAATAGAATATTCAGTCATCGAAGTCAGGTATGATCAGTCCGAGATTGCTGATCTTGAGTCACCGAAGGTCAGTATTTGGTACCCTCGGAGTGCAGTCTGGTGTCGAGGTTAGTTGTCCTCGGAGTGCAGTCTGGTGTCGAAGTTTGCTGTCCGATGTTTTCATCTCTGGCCATCAAAATTTCTGATTCCGAGATTGTTTCCGAGAGTTTACTTCCGAGAGAGTACTTCCGAGATTAATTCTCAGCTAGCTTCCGAGAATGGCATCTCCGAGGAGGATGTATCCGATAAGATTGTATCCGAGAGCTGGGACCGAGAAGGATCTTCGGACTGGTTTAAGTTCGTACGAGAGCTGTCTTCCTCGATGTTACTGTTTGCTGTCAAGCTGTGCTATATATGTTGGCTCCGAGAACTTCCAAGATGGTACTTGCTGTTCCGAGATAAATGGTGGAGGCGAAAATGTACTGGAGACTTCCTCGGACTGAATAAACTGGTGGTGGTAGTTCGATTTCCCTGCAGCGAGGATATTGGATTGGTTGTGGAGTTATATCTTAACCGCCTGTGTAATTTGCTGCTATCAAAGTAGATTGCCGTTGAAGTGAGTTTCCCTGTTGGTTCCTGCGTGATCATCACTGAAGTTAAATCATCGAGTAGCTAGTGAAGTGTCATCAAATTTCATTGTTCATCGAAGAATGGGTTGTCCTCGAATTGGTTTTGCTGGTTCCGAGGTTCCTGCACTTAGCAGCTCCAAAATTGGCTGCACTTATCACCACACCTCGAAGCCTTCGAGATATCGAGTGGTAAAGGATTCCAGTTGACTGTTGTGATACTTATCGAGTAAGTATGCTTCTTTCTGCATCGAGCTGATATTTTCATCGACGTTACAGAAGTTACCATCAAATGCTGCTGCAAACAAATAAATTTTGGTGGTTAATGGAGAAGGAGAATTTTAATTCGAAAATTTCCCCCAAAAGCTTGATTGGGTTTGGACAGTAAACTCTAATTATAGTAAATATGTAGTCTAAATTCTTTTTAAAATCGAAATTGCTAAACAAAATCAAAGTCAGACTTTCACTGTAAAATGAAGAGTATATCAGGTTTTTTTTAAAAAAAAATTGCTTAAAATTGTAGATCTGAAGTATTGAAAGTAAGGTAAGGTAGATGAGGATTAGGTTTGTCTTTTATGACTGATTTGATGAAAATTCTTCCGATGTCAAAGCTCTAAGGATGAACTTCATGGCAACTTTATTTCAATCTTTACTGAATTTTTGCTAGATCTGTTTTTTGACGAGAATGTCCTTGAAGATGTAGATCTGCTGCTGTAACAACTTGCTCTTGCTTGTTTTTCATGATATTCGGCCATATTTGTTGTTATCGCACAAACTTCATATCCTTTCGATCTGTGATTCTGTGACGAGATGATAACAAATGTTGTCTGAAACTTGTTGGTTTTTCGACGAAAATACCCCAGAGACACTTATATCCACTGGATTTACAACTGAACTCGCTGGAACTGCTGTTGTTCTCGCCGGATCTGCCACAAATTTGATAAATCTTCATTTTTGGACCTTCAAAGCACAGGCAAACCCTAAGTTGTTTTAATCATCCCTGTTTCTAGCGCCAAACTGTACGAGTAGAAAATCTGCATAGGTTCATAAGACACCATATCCATCAGATCTACTCATACATACAGTAATATCAAACGAGGTTCAATGGTGCGAGGACCATAAGAACAATACCGAAGACTGCAGAACAGTAATTAAAGGTTATGTGTATAAAGATTTGTATGTATTTCAACGTGGTGATTACATGGATCTCCATTAGAGAGGAGTTCTAGCTCTAGATCTAGATCTAGTTTTTGGGGAAGAAGATGAGTAGAGGAGAAGGAGGTAGAGAGAGTAAGTAAAATAAGATCCCCTCTCTCCTAGGAGATATTTCCTTTATATAGAGGAAATTTACACAATAATTATACAAATGCCATTATCTTAGCTACCAAGTAAAGGAGACCTTCGGCGCGCCTCGTCTTCAAGTGACTTCGGCTCTCGTATGTCGGTTTATCTCTTCGGCGGATTTCTCCTTCGGGCTTGGTATATTCTTCGAGGTGAGCTTGGGTAACTACTTCGGAGGGATTGGTGGGCCGAGGTGGTATCTCCGAACGGTGGTCCATGGTTCGTAGTCTTAGTCTTCGGCTCTCTTCGCGTTCATATGGTGATGTCTTGCTCTTCTTCTAGGATGATGACACGTGGATCACCCGAATTATGCCCCCACAAAAAAGCACATCCATATTGGTTTTGCAATTTGAGCATCACTTGTTAAACTTCCAATGCCTTAGCGTAATGAGCATCATTGTTTGTGGCATCCGCATCACCCTATGAACACCTAGAACAAATGCCATTTAGTACAAGTGAATACCTAATAGGCTAATCCAGTAAAACTCCTGTTATATAGTGACATGAATACCTGAACTGAGTGTGATGCATCCTGGTTTTAAGAGTTCTATCGACGGATTCATAAGATATGCTTTTATCACTTATCAGTGATGTAGCAGCAGCTATCACCTGCATATTCAGAATAATCAGTCTTCTTTGATTCAATCTACCCTGCAACAGTACACATTGTGATTGAAAAGTCTCAACCAAATAAATGTACTTGCAGTGCCGTTATATTACTGAGAGCAACTATGATCTATTCAGAAAGTAACCATTGTTTCTTTCAGTCATATACGAGCAAGTAAGCCATTGAGAATACAAATTAAAACCAAGCACAAGTGTTTCTCCAGTAATAACAAAATAAGTAACAGGACCATAGAAATTAAAAGCTTATACAATGATAACACTAGAGATGTAGCATATGCACTAAAGAAAGTAAACCTACTCAATCTAATCAAAAAGAGGGACAATTACAGATTTACTGAAATTGAAGGATTATAACTTTAAGTCAGCAATTCAACATAACAATCTGTAGAACTAAATACGAGTTATATCCTAGAAGCATAACACTCACCCTCTAAGAGAAACCTGGAAAACAATTTTTTAAACTAGAAAGAGTTTTTAAGTTCTCACCTTTCCGCTTCTTCGCAGCAGCAGAAGAAGGATTAACATTAGCGGTTGACCCTGCATTTGTTTGTCCACACCCCAAAATATTCTTGTAACCTAAATTGGTATTATCAGCACACGGTATGTAACCAACATCACAAGGCCCAAATCCTTCATTATGAAATCCACCAGCTTCATCAATACCCAAGTTATCCAATCCAGGATGCAAGCAGTACACCTGATCTTCGCATTGAATGTCACATTGGTTCACAGCATAAGCTCCAACCATGTTAGAGGAAGGCATGTGCTAGTTAGAAAACACTGTCAAGAATCAAATCAAAAATACTTACTTCTTCATAAGTCTCCCCTTCAGCTCTTAGTACCTACTATCCAGCAATCACCTAGAAGGCAAGCAAGGCCAATAATATAACAAAGTCCCTGAAATTGAACTACTGTAGGTACATCACAATCAAAAACTTCATTAACAACTAAGTAACACAAACTAAACTCAAATCAAATCGAACCATATAAAAGTGGAGATGTTATACAAATAGATCTTGAAGAAATCCAATTGAACCCATAACTCTTCTACCAACTGCAATACCAAACACAAATAAAATTATTAAAAACCGAACATTACAATCAGTAAAATCTCAAAATCAAAAATTCAAACACTATAAATGAAACCCTAAGTTAAATAATCTGTGCTTAATCTTAACTGTTATACCTACAGATTTTTTGAGAAATCTAACTTATCTTTCTAATTCTTCTTGATGATTTTCACCAGCTTTTCTTCATCGATTATAACAATCATTATAGAACTATCTCTGTTCATGTTGAACCTTGTTCAACCTTGCTGTGTTGGTTGACGAATCTCAGTCTTCAACTGCAGAAGATGATTCTCTTTTGTTTTTCCTTCTCGAGTTGTACCTATATTTCGAAAAACAAGACTCGATTTAGGTCAAATCGATTCAGATCTGGAAAAAAAACTAACAGGGTGTTAGTCCACAGAGAGTTGGGAGGAGTTGAGTGTATTTCAGTTTGTACCCGTTAGTCGTGGGGGAGTTTGAGGGAGTCTCTCAAAATCCCCGTTAGTCGTGGGAGAGTTTAGAAGAGTCTCCCAAACTCCCTAGAAAACCCTGTTAGTCGTGGGGGAGTTTGAAAAAAACTCTTGAACTCCCTGTTAGTGGTAAAACCCTAAAATTCTAGGGAGTTGCTTCCTTTGGGGAGTTCAGGAGAGTTTAAAGAGTATTTTTGCCTAGCTACAAATCTCTCAAAAGAGTAGAGAGTTTGAGAGAGAGTTTGGTCAGAGAAAAAAAGGGGAGGAGAAGGAAGCCGCTTGAGCTTTCAGGTATGTATGTGTGGTTTTTTCTTTTGATCACTGGTTTGTTTTGTGTGGGTTTTGATATATTGTTTGTTGGTTTATCTTTGATCTGTTGTTGTTGGTTTGATTACTTTTTTGATTGATAATATAGATGATATAAATGACCTAGTAGCTATGTAGGAGTACCTGAATAGAGATCGCATGAATGAATGAAATAATAGAACCATCAAGTTCCACAGTAATAGATTGTTTGGAAAAACCCAGCAAAGTAGGAGTTTGTACATTAGTCGACCATAGAACCCAAAGATTTCCTTTTTTGTTACCCCAAGCAGTCGTATTATGGTGGATACAAGAAACATCCATACCCATCAGACTCAAGTTACGTAAAAACTCATCTTTTTATAGGAAAATGGGAGATTCAGAAAAATCAGACCCTTCATCATCTCCATCATCTGCCCACCTTTCTCTACTCCCCTGCTCACTATCAGCTAAACCCGCTGCATCGAAAGCCTGTTTATTCTCTTCCACTTCCTTTTCCCGTTGTATTTTTGCCTCAATTTCTAATAAGCGCTGCTTATCCTTCTCAATTTGCTCTTGTTGACGTAAAAGTTCTGCACGTCTTAGTTGTTCATCATGCTCAGCTGGGCTTTTAACTACTTCAGATGATTCTGCACCTTCCTTGCCTAGAATGTCAAAGCTGTTTTGTGTAATCCCAGATTTTTAC
>JAJJMA010217813.1:0-10494 GCA_023529015.1 Papaver nudicaule | reverse complement strand
AGCCAAAACGAAAAGTTGGTAGTATTTCGGTACCCCTCCTTTTTCAGATTAACAACAAGAATAATATCAAGGATTTGACGCCATTTGATGAATGCAGATTGATGGCTGGAGATCAGAGAGCGATATGCAACTTCATTTTTTTACAAGGAATTCGGAGATTTCTTTATAATAACAATACTAACCATTAAGACTTATCGGTTTCAAGTCTTCACTTCTTCAACTGGATCGGTTTTGGAAATTAAAAAGCTAAAGATCGATTTAATACGCCTCTTGTGGAGGGTAAAACCCCTCGGGACACGTGTCATAAATCCAAGAAGCAGAAACCACTCCAAAGGAACCAGCAGCGAAGCCTCGGTCCAAACCGAAGCGGAACGAGATCAAACACGACGAGCCAAGACTCGGAAGAAAGGGGTTCGGACCGCATTAAAGAACCGAAGTCCCAAAACCAAACTCGGAAACCCCAAAGCCCCACCGAAGGAACCGTCTCTTGTCTTATTAGCTGTAAACCACCCAAGCTCGGCCTATATAAGGCGAGCTTGGAGAACATTGTAAGGGTTGGATTCTTTTGGGTATGACCTAAGCGGCAAGAGTGGGATTAGGTCTGTATCTCCTCTGGCTCCTTAGGGTTATAATCCATGTAGTTACAACATTGAAATAGACCTCTTCATACATTTGGTCTTTACTTATTGTCATTGGAGTATCTTCGGTATTGTTCTTATGATCTTCATACCTCAGAATCATGTTAAATAACTGTATGTATGGGTAAATCTGATGGTTGTAGTACCTCATGTAGCCATGCAGATTTTCTACTCGTACAGTTTGGCGCTAGAAACAGGGACTGATTAAAACAACTTAGGGTTTGCCTGTGATTTTTCGGGTTTTCAAATTTTTTGCATATTTTCTTATCTTTTCAAAAGATCTTCAAAAGCTTGTTCTGAAAAAGAAGCTCCAGTACTTTAAGCATCTAAAACCTCCTGCAAGGCTTTAGCGTGTTTAAGGGTTTTATGAGCGAATCATCAGGTGGTAAGATTATCAACTAAGGATTTCAAAACCTTGGCACCACAAAACTTATTTCAAAAATGGTAGTGGATTTTCATCATGGATGCTTAAAAATGAAAATTAGCTATAAGAAAACGACTGTAATCCTATTCTAGGGTTTTCAAATCGCCTGCTATGGTTGGAAATAAAACTTTTGCGAAGAAATCATGTGGACAGATGGTTTATAACTAAAGGACAAAAATATGGTTAGGGATATATCTAAATATGACCTACGCTAAAACCCGTACGACAAAAAAAAAAAAAAACCGTTACAGCACGTAGACCAACATGACCGACATAGTACGCTGCAGTAGCCGCCTTGGACCTCACGGGTTTTTTGTCTTCTGACAGGTCACAACCAGAATGACTTCGAAATCTGACCAGGCTCCGAGACAACGAATGGGATCTTCGGGACAAGTCATCAAAATAAAATCGCAAAACGAAGTATCAGCGCAAACCGCTCATTGCAATTCAATGATTCATACAAGGGAAAACGTCAGCCCAAGAAGCAGCAACATTGGGGGAAGAATTCACAAAAGAGACAAAGATGGAAGAGAAATAATGATTGTCACCGAAGCAAGAAAATTCGAGTCATGGCAACTAAGACCAATAACTTATTCGGCTGCAGACCTTCCCGAAGACGCCCCAAGTAATAATCCTTTGGTGATCACAGTAAACATAAATAAGAAAACGGTACCGAGAATACTGGTAGATCCAGGTAGTTCGGTAGATGTGTTATTCGGAATGGCTTACAGGGAATATTTCCAAAAAATTCCACTGGCGCCCACGGATTATACGATCTATGGATTTAATGGAAGAGCGTCAAAACCAAAGGGAGACATCTCATTACCAGTGTACGTAGCGTCGATGGAGCTGAAAACAACATTCTGTGTCCTGGACATAGAATCACCATACAACGCCATCTTGGGACGGCCATGGCTGCATGGGATCTTAGGAGTGCCCTCTACATTGCATCAGAAACTCAGATTCCCGACTCCCGAAGGGATAGGAGAAATCAAAGGTGAGAGCTCAGAGTCAAAAGCGTGCCACGAAAAATATATCAATCAAAGAAAAAATGCGCGGCGCAACTGAAGAGAAAGGTATAGGCAGCAAAAGGAGAAAATGATTAGTGAAGAAATTAATCAAATAATACAAGGCAAAAAAGGGGTAATCACGAAGGAAGCACCGAAGGACCCCAGTGCCATGAATGAAGACACTCCGAACTTTACTCCGACAGAACCAACCGAGGACATAAATCGGAACCAGTGAAGATCCAAAGATTGTAAAGATCGGAACATTGATGGCGAAGGAGCAGCGAGATGAACTAGAGTGTTTGCTGAGGGAATACGCCGATGTCTTCGCTTGGAAAATGAGTGAAATGCCAGGAATAGACCCCAGCTTGGCATGTCATCACTTAGATTGAAACATGAATTATCAAAAAAATACAATATGCAGATTGGATTTCAAACATGGTCATTGTGCCAAAGAAAAACAAAGGAGTGCGCATATGCATCGACTTTAGCAATTTAAACAAGGCGTGTCCCAAGGATCCACATCCCTTACCCAGCATAGACCAAATGGTGGACGCAACATCCGGCCACGAGCTATTAAGCTTCATGGATGGCTACTCTGGTTACAACCAGATTCCTTTGGCGGAAGAAGATCAGAAACATACGGCGTTCTTGACATCCAATGGGCTATACTGTTACACCAGAATGCCATTCGGGTTAAAGAACGCCGGTGCCACTTACCAAAAGGCTATGGAGAATATCTTTCGTCCTTGGTTAAAAAAGATCGTCGAAGCTTATGTAGACGACATGCTAGTCAAAAGCAAAAAAGCCGGCACTCATGTGAAAGACCTGCGAGAGATACTGGAAAAAATGCGGCAAATTAATATGAAGATCAACCCAGCAAAGTGCATCTTCGGGGTGACCTCTGGAAAATTCTTGGGATATATAGTCACAAAAATAGGCATCGAAGCAGACCCACTAAAAGTACAAGCAATCCGAGAAATGCCATCGCCAACAACTATAAAAGATGTGCAAGCTTTAAACGGAAGATTGACAGCCCTTAGCAGATTCATTGCACGATCTTCGGACAAATGTAAAGACTTATTTAGCATCCTAAAAAAGGGAGAGCAATTCATATGGACAGACGAAAGGGAGGCCGCGTTTCAGGGGATCAAAAATTATTTGGCAAGCTTGCCAGCATTGCAGCGCCCAGAGAAAGATGAAAACTTGAAACTATACATAGCTGCGAACAAGGATGCCATCAGCGCAGTACTAGTAACAACTAAAGAAGAAGAAAAGCCAGTATATTACATCAGTAGGACCCTTTTTCCAGCCGAGAAAAAATTACACCAAGTTGGAACAACTGATCCTCGCGTTAGTAGTAGCAACACAAAAGCTTCGGACATACTTCCAGGCCCACAAAGTAATTGTGCTAACAAAAACACCAATTGAATCAGTTCTGAAAAACCTCCAAGCAGCAGGCAGAATTGCAAGATGGAACGCTCAAATCGGACAATATGATGTGGAATATGAGATCAGAACGGCATTAAAATCACAGATCATCGCAGACTTCTTAGCCGAGTTTCCAATTGAAGAAGATTTCGAAGAAGAGCCAATTTTGGGAGTCGAAGACGACGAGGGGCCTGATGACCTGCTATAACAGTGCCATCCTCGGAGATGGGAAGTTTTCATTGACGGTTCGGTAAACAGCGATGGCCGAGGAGTAGGCATAGTCTTCACCTCACCCGAAGGAGAGCGCACTGTATTCACACTTCGGTTAGAGTTCGAAGCAACTAACAACGAGACTGAATACGAAGCGATGATCCATACCTTAAATCGCATGATCAGCATGGAAATTCAGGAAGCACGAATAACGACGCACTCACAACTAGTAGTACGACAACTGGATGGAAGTTACCAATCCAATGATTCGCTATCCAAATACAAAAAATTAGCAAGAAGGTTCATGACGAAAATTCCGCATCTCAAAATCCGACACATCTGTAGAAAGGACAATAGGCATGCGGACGCTTTGGCATTCATTGCCTCCAAAGTAACAGATACAAATATAATCTTCATCGAAATCGGAAGAATAAAGAAATCATCAATAGCAACCGAAGAAGGGGAACTGGTAATGTCCATTCAGGAAGGGTACGACGATTGGAGAATACCTATAAGGAAATACTTGGAGAACAAGGAATTGCCAAGCAACCCGCTAGAAGCACACAAAGTAATCAGTAGATCAGCTAACTACAGGCTCATAGACGGGGTCTTGCATCGGCAATCATTCTTGGGACCACTATTAAGGTGCGTACACCGAGTAGATGGCTTGGCACTAATGAAAGAGCTGCATAACGGAGAAGCAGGAACTCTCAGCGGTGAACGAGCACTCGCACAGCGAACCAAGGCCCAGGGATACTATTGGCCATATATGCATGCTGACGGCAAAAGCATTTCTCAAAAATGCGACCCATGTCAAAGATTCGCTAAACGAATCCATGCACCAGCAACAAACTTGAATTCGGTGTTGAGTCCATGGCCTTTTGCCAAATGGGGGGTAGACATCGTCGGTCCATTCATTCCAGGAACAAGACAAAGAAGGTATATCATATTAGCAACCGACTATTTCTCCAAATGGATCGAAGCAAAAGCTCTAAGGAATCACACATGACGAGAAGTGTTTACCTTCTTCTGGGAGAACATATTCTGCCAATTCGGAGTACCTGCGGAGATAGTCTCGGACAACGCCCAAGAATTCCTCAGCGCCGAGGTTAAAGAACTTCTAAATCAATACAACGTAAGGCTAGGAACCTCGACGCCGATATATCCTTAAAGTAATGGCCAGGCAGAGGCGACAAACAAAACAATAGGGGATAACTTGAAAAAACGAGTACTGCCCCACAAAAAGCAATGGTGCGAACACCTGCACAACGTACTATGGGCATTCGGAACCTCCCAAAGACGAGCAACGGGAATGACTCCTTTTCACCTAACATTTGGGACTGAGGCAGTGTTGCCTATATAAATAATGATACCAACGGATAAATACAAAGCGTGGGAGCAAAACCTTTTCGCAGATTTAATATACGCAAAATTGGATGACCTCGAAGAAGCAAGAGAGGAGGCTCGGCAACACATCATCAATTATCAGAAAGGGGCAGCCCGAGGGTACAACAAAAAAGTAATCGAAAGGGAGTTTCAGCCTGGCGACCTTGTACTACGAGAAATACCGCCATACCAAAAAGGAAGCGCAGGAAAATTGGAACCAGTTTGGGAAGGGCCGTACAAGATCAAACAGAAGGGTGGAAAAGGAGCATACAAGCTAATTGACGAAAAAGATGGCCTGAGACTCGGCAATGCATGGAATGAAAAATATATAAGGAAATATTATACATAAAAATGTATTGGGTATCCTCGAAATAAAAGAAAATTTTACACGGCAAGCACGCCGACTCAAACTCCAAAAGAATGACTTAGTCAAAGGCTGTAACGCCGAGGCAAAAAACGCCAACAAACAAAAAGGCTGTCACGCCGAGGCAAAAACGCCAACAAACAAAAAGGCTGTCACGCCGAGGCAAAAAACGCCAACAAACAAAAAGGCTGTAACGCCGAGGCAAAAAACGCCAACACACATAAAGACCTCGAATAGTAGGCACAAAGCCGATGACCGTATAAATCGTAAGGGCCCTACGAGTTATATGGCACGGTCCTCTACCCACAAGACACCCCGTTAGCGGTGGGCACCTTGAATCAAGGCTACATCAGCTGATGATACATTCGTGCCCACTACCAAATGACCACGAGAACTTCACGTTCTCGGGCGTCGAGGGGACGATAAATAGGATTAACATCTACCTATAGAGGAATATGGAACCCCGAGGCAGCTACTTCGTTCTCACAATAAGCAGCGAAGAACGCAGCCTAGGGACCTCTTTAAAAAACTAAGCCTAAAGGGGGGCTGTTAAAGATTTGGATGGGTCGAACTTTAGTGCCATGTCTAAGCTCCAGCCTTGACCGGCATTCCCTCATCATGTTACTTTATTATTGAGAAACGGGGCACCCTTTTTAAGCTCCTACGTTTACTTAGGCTAAAGGTTATCAGGGCACCACCATGCCCTCTAGGAAGATAAGCAAATATCTTCGGTACCTACCTAATGTACTAAGGCAAAGCGGATGCCCACGCTATCAATAGCCAGTGTTTGCTTGAAACCAGTGCAAGTAACTTAAAGCCTTTGGGAAGGGTGATCTGTATGCCCCCACTAGCTTGGTCACTATCTCCTACATCGAAGTAAGCCCCGAAGTTGCACCTCAAGTAACCATAACAGCCAATAAAGCAAAGCAATGGCAGATAAAAACACACTTTGAAAGTAAAATTCAGAAGCAACAAACTGCAGCAAGTCACACACAAACATAAAGAAATAAGGGAAACAGAGGCAAGGTATCTTCTACTTAAACAGTCTCAACAATCTCCTTGGTGGCAGCATCTTCCCCAGCAACAACATCGGGACCAGCCTGAGAAACCAAAGCCTTCAGATCATCACTACTCCTTATCGGTGAAGCAGTAACCCTCGGAGTACCAGCAGATCGGCCAGGAGCTTTGACATTTATCTCAGAATTAGCAAAAGAGGCATTAACATTCTCATTTCCCTTCATTGTTTCACCCTTGTCCTCACTTATATTCTCGACCAACAGTCCATCACCATTCCTCTCATCTTCACCGTCAGCTTCGCCACTTTCACTTCCCATCTCCTCAAGATCGTCATTTTCCCTCGCAGCCTTCAGTTGCGCTACTAACGCCTTAACATCTGCGGAAGGAACAAGTCCTTTATCGAACTCTAGGGAAGCATCAGGGTTATTGTCGCCATTACTGTAGTGGGGAGGCCGCATGCCAAAATTCCTAAACAAGAACCTACCATGTTGACGACTGAACAAGGCCGTTCGATTAGCTTCCTCGTTAATATGACCTCGGAGCTTCAAAATTTCCTCGTTAAGAGACGCAAGCCTGCCATCCTTCTCTTCACAAGCACCTTGTGAAAGGCGGAGCTCGTTTTCCTTAAGACTTAACTCGGCGCTCAGTTTCGAAACTTGCTTTTTCTCAGCTTCCAACTCTCGTGCGTAACCATCCCGCTCCTTAGCAACACTTTCAAGACGCTTCTCCAACTCCTTCACATCCTTAGAGAGATCACTTTTCTCTTGTTGTAAAGTTTGAATATCCGCATCAAGACGGGTAATCTCACGACCTTGCACATCAGTCAGATCTAACAGGTACATTCCATGATGCTTTTGCTACAGAGAAAAGACATACAAAAACCGAATCAGTACATGAAACGTACGATACATAGAGAACAAATCAAAGCAAAAACACACTCACGGCTTCAATAAATGCTTGATGCTTGGGAGTAGACGAGGCAAGAACCTCTTTATCCCAATTGCCAGAAAACGCTTGAGAAAGAAACCTAGCTACTGAAGGATCCAACGGATGCTTCAGAGAATCCCTAGCATATGCTTTCAAATGTTCGGAAAGATCTTCGGCATAAGGACCAGGAATAGAACTTCGCTCAAGGAGCTTCCGCGCCTCCTCCGCCGAGCAAGGCCTCCGTACAAAACCAACAGGAACCGAACTGGGGACCGAAGCAGATCGGGAGGATTGACCCAATGAAGCATTCACAAAACAGTCGTTGGAGCCATATTGATTAAAACCTATGCCAGACGGGCAAGGATCAACAACCCCGACCTCAGCAAATGCAGGAGCAGCAGGCCCCTGCGTTGACACAGCAATTTGGGGGCACGTCGCCAAGGTAGCGTCCCGAAGGACTAGATCATTTGAAGACCCTTTTTTCTGCCTCTTCAAAGGTTCGACCTTCTCATCCTTGGTACCCTCGCCATCGGTTCTTCCTACGGATGTGGCAGGAACAACCAAACTTTTGCCAGCAGTCTTTGCAGTAGGTCTCTGCGAACCAACAGTTCGAGAAATAGTCTTCACAAGCTTCTTCTTCACGCCACTAAAGGCAGGTCTCTCCCGACTTGGGTCACACAAAGAAATTTTTATTACACCATCGTCAACTCGGAGCACTTCGCCCTGCTAAAAAGTAACCACAATGGCCAGGTTCTAAAACAGAGGCAGACATCCATACCCAGAAAATGACCGAGGCATGTAGTGTTTTCTCACCAGACCATCTTGGCCCCTTTCATCAGCCAACTTCGAAGGTTCTTTCCTCTTCCTCGAGTGATTGGTCTGCTCTTGAACTTGTGGATTTTCCTGCTCAAGTTTCTGAAAAGAAAACCACATCAGTAAAGCAACTAACAGAAAAAAGGGGTTATATATGTATATATCCCTCGTCATACCTTCTCCTCGACAACAATTATCTTCTCCTGAGACCTTTTACGCTCTTCCTCGGAGAAATGAATCTTATAAAACTCAACAACATAAAGCTTATGGTCTTCTTCAAATTTTGTTCGTTCGACCTTCTTCTCCTTGTCTTCGTAGCCAAAAAGAACATGACCTTCGATAAGCACGGGTTATGAAGACCATGCTTCATCGCTGGAATGGCGAAGAAGTGTATCCGTTTTAGACCCAGGAAAATCCACGTCGTCCATAACCTGTGAAGAATCAACTGCTTTGCCCAGGCTTACGCCCCAGGGGGCCTTCGGAGTAAGCAAGCTCCTTTCTACCTTATAGTATTTGAAAAAAAATTCGACAGTCCAAAAACTTGGTGAGCGTTTAAGCTCCTCGGGAAGCTTTTCATAGTAATAAGATTTGTCATCCGAACGAGCAACCCACTCTCGAATAACTCGAATAGATTTCCCGTCCAATTGCATCACACCACAAGGAGGACTGATTTGAGAGTAAATCTCATAAAAAAGAGGATTCACGGGGTCATATAACGGAATCGGAACACCGACGCCAAGCTGCTCGCCGGAGACAATTAACCTCCTATCACTACACTGATGAGAAGAAAGAAATTCAGGGGACAAATTGACTTTTCCCAAACTCTGGCAAAGGAAAAGATTCACATCAAAGCCGTAGAACTTGGCTCTTTCTTCCCAAGTAAATTTCTGGGGATCTACCACCTTCCAGGGAAGCTCACCGCCAGACAACATGTTCTTTTTAGGGGCCTGACAAACAAAGGGAAACTCAGGGAAAGAACCAGCAAAGGAGAATATAAATAAATACGAAAGCTTACCATGAATCGGGAAGTAGATTCAAAGGGGGGCAGTTAGAGAAGTCAAAAAATAATTGCAGAGGACAACGGAAGGGAAAGAGAGGGCAAACAAAGTTTAAATAGGAAAACGCCAAACCGGCGCAGCCGATAAAGGGTAGAAAGGGCGAAGATTTCGAAAACATTAAAGGCGACATGTGTCAGCTAGAAAAGTAAAGATACTGACACGAGACAAAAAAGACAAAGGACCAGGGTAGTTTTCTTCTCCGAATCTCCTTGATCTTCGGATAAGAAAAGAGGCAAACTGTGGAGGGTAAAACCCCTCGGGACACGTGTCATAAATCCAAGAAGCAGAAACCACTCCAAAGGAACCAGCAGCGAAGCCTCGGTCCAAACCGACGAGGAACGAGATCAAACACGACGAGCCAAGACTCGGAAGAAAGGGGTTCAGACCGCACTAAAGAACCGAAGTCCCAAAACTAACCTCGGAAACCCCAAAGCCCCACCGAAGGAACCGCCTTACTCGACAAGGACTGACACCACCACGATTGAGTCTCTTGTCTTATTAGCTGTAAACCACCCAAGCTCAGCCTATATAAGGCGAGCTTGGAGAACATTGTAAGGGTTGGATTCTTTTGGGTAGGACCTAAGCGGCAAGAGGTATGTATCTCCTCTGGCTCCTTAGGGTTATAATCCATGTAGTTACAACATTGAAATAGACCTCTTCATACATTTGGTCTTTACTTATTGTCATTGGAGTATCTTCGGTATTGTTCTTATGATCTTCATACCTCAGAATCATGTTAAATAACTGTATGTATGGGTAGATCTGATGGCTGTAGTACCTCATGTACCTATGCAGATTTTTTACTCGTACACCTCTATTGCTCCATACTCCTCATACTCCTTCACCACTCTCATTATGTCAGCTTTCATGAACACTCTATATTTTAACACCACATGAACTTGAAATACAGCAGGGCCTGAATATTTGTTTTAACCAAACTTGGAAAGCGTCGGATGAAATTCACCATCCTTTCTAATGAAGCCACGTTGTCAGGAGAAAGCTTTTAAAAACTAATACCAGTTAGCATCGGTAGAGTAACAGGAAAACTGTCAAATTTCTTATATATCTCATTTTCTCTGTGTATAGCAAAACCTCACATCATAACTGAACTGAAATGTTTAACTGTAGCTACAAACTACTGAAGAACACTCTATAACATATAACAATCCTCAACGGACCATATTAGCAACGCATAGATTATGCGCTACGTACCACTAAT
>JAJJMA010217794.1:0-10056 GCA_023529015.1 Papaver nudicaule | reverse complement strand
AGAAAGTAGAAATAGAAGAATATCCATAAAGTCATAACTCCTACTAATTTTGTCGATGAAGAATAATTGATGTCTTCTTTGTATTCACAGTCTTCGTCTTCAAGGTCTCTACTACTCTGTCTATATCCCATTTCCGAAATCTAAACTCTAGTAGGCTAAATCAAGAATTGAATTTTGACACCTAAAACTGACAACTAGCTTGACATACCAACGCTAGTGGGTTTGACCGGACAATGCCCTAACAGTTATTATTAGGTAAAGGCATTTTCTACCCTTATATTTTGCCTCTTTCATATCCAAGATCTTTGATCGCCGGGATGAAATTTTTCTCGACCGCCAAAAATGCCGCACCCACGTTCTCCACTTCTGCTTCAGTTACTCCACAGTCTCTCATGCGCTGATTTTACTTTATGACATGTAACCGCTGGTGTCGGTTTACCTTCCCTTCCTTGTCCTATAATGTAAGCTTTCTCTTTCTTCCTCCTCTATCTTCTTCTAAATCTCGAGTTTTCTCAGAAATTTCTCTCCTTCTTAAATCCCAACTGCTGCTGCTGCATCTTCAACTGATTTAAACCCTTCCAAGCTACAGAGCTCACTTATTATCTTCATCTTTACCTTAATCTTTTCCCATTCACTTTTTCCTGCGTTAGATCTTTACTTAAATCCATCTTTTCTACTTCTTCAGTTCTGCAACTTTGTTTTCTCCGGCAGTTCTGACTATTCCGGTTAACCGCTATCTCACCTGCATCTACTTCCGACGTCATCTCAGTTCTCATGGCTTCTACTACTCAAATCTCTTATCGCCAATCAAAACCTGTCGCTCAAGTGGTTGGCTCACCATCTGCTGATACTAACTCTCCCAATTCTCCTACCGCCGCCAAGACTGCTCCACGTCCGTCCTGGAAGCAATGGCCTGAGTATTGTGCTTATGACAAGATTTGTATTCATCCTTTGACCTCGAATCATTTTAAAGGCCTGAAAAAAGCTTTCACTCCTACTACTCTTGAAGATCTCCGCCGAGATGGTCAACATGCTGAAAAAGCGGTGACAGCCTATGGTACTCTTAAAGCTGGGAAGGCGTTCTTATTCCCCTTGTATGATCCCGCCGACACGTTCATGTGCGACCTTTTATGGCGATAAAGAAGAGTCATTTTCAGCTCACGCGAATGTCATACGTATTCTGGTGGAATGGAAACTTCGCCGGAGCAATAAGACCAACTACCCTGAATTATTTGAGGAAGGGTGGTTCCCACCTGAAACATATATTGTTGAGAATTTCCTGAAACAATATGATATTCTACCCTCAGCGATTAGGGGTGAACCCTGGGCTTATCGTTTTGTCTCTAAGAGAGGTCTGAAAGATAAAGACGTCATGCTTGGCGCTGTGAACAATAAGGAAGCTTTTGGTGTTGTTACAGCGAGGAAGACTACTGAAGGTGGTTGTTCCAATCTACCTTGCTGGTTAGAAGGTCCTTGGCTGTTAGGATGGTGTGACAGGGCAAAGACAATTAAGCGGCTGGATTTTCCTGAAGAACACAAGCATTTTAAAGATCATGATTTCCTCCAAGTGAATTGGGATTAAGAGAAATTGTATCGTGATACTGATGGGAAAATTCACATGGATCCAAAGGGCAACTGGATGTTATTGCCCTCCACTGTCAAGAAATCTAGCACCACCAGAAAGAGAAAACCATCAGTAACAAGCATTTTTGCCTTAGAATATATATCTATATTTGTCTTGAAAAGTATTTAGCACGGCTGAAGATCTGGTAACAAACATATTAAGTCTCGCTTATTTTAAAAATACATACGTATATTTTTAAAATATATATCTATATTTTCCTCTGTTTGTTTCTAGATCTAATAGTTGTGCCTTCTCTATCACAGAATATCCGCGCTCTGACTCCTCAAGAAGAGCTTCGCCAAACAATGAAAAAGCTTAGGCTCCTGGATCTTTGGACTCGCCGAAGAGTCACAAGCCAATCCTTCCGCCAAGACTAGTACCACAGTGCCTCAGCCAGCTGCCACTCGGCTTAAGGGCGCCGCCTCTGTTTCAACAAAACCTCCTTCTAAGGAAAAGATAGCTACACATGATAATTTGGAAACCATCTCGGAGGAAAGGGATGGCGATGTAGTGATGACTGATCAAGACCCTGAGACGGTCCAATTTGAGCGGGAAATTGTGGCCTCCTCCGCAAATCTTAGTGAGAATGTCGCCAACCTACAACAATCTCTTGCCGCTAAGATCAATTTGACCAGTTCTGTTGGCGAAGTTCCTAGCTCTTCATATGCCGCCCTTACGGATTTGCAGATGCCTCCTGGCGATAGGCCTTGCTTCCCTAGGAGGGGAAGTACTGGTGAGATAGTTAACAGACTTGCTGATTCCTTCTCAAAATTGCTCAAGCTTGAGGAAAAGGATAGCTTCGATTCGTTATATTATGAAGCTATGGTGAAGTATTCTACAACTGGCTTTGCGCATACCATGGATTTGTTTTCTGTGGCTCACGACTTGACTCCTCAAGAGCACTTTACCATGGCTACCATGGTAATTATGCTTTTAAATTTTCTTTCTTCTCTAGTATATATGTTTTATCTTGCTGACCATTTTTCCTCTCGCCCCAGGGATTTCAACATTGCCTGAATCTTATTGACACCTTTGAAGCGCAAAGCGATATAATTGGCTTTTTGGATCGCGAGAACAAAGATCTTGAGCGCCAACTCCAAGAAAAGAATGATGATTTCTCTAAACTGCATGATGCATACATCAAGGGTGCCAATGAGCAAGATGAGATGAAGGGTAAGCTTCCCTGATCCTTTGTTGTTTTGAAACGTTAATTTTTCTTTATACTCTGGCTTTCGCCGAGACCCTTAGACCTTGCCCCCTTCTAAGGTCGCCGACAGCATCCTGACAGCCGACTGAAGCGAGCTGAAACCGAGATAGATAATTTGGCGGATGCTAATGCTAGGCAGTGCAATTTGTTGTTTGGCCAGGCCAAGACCATTAAGTGGTATCGCCAAGAATTAGATTATATTAGCGAACTTAATGTTAATCTTGATCATCTTCTCAAAGCCGCCCAAGCCGATTTGAAGTGGACTGAGAGTGAGCGCGATAATGCTCGCCGGCTAGCTGAACTTAACCGCAAGCAAAAGGAGACTGCCATCGTGGACCACGCTCGTGCTAGTTCTTTGTTCCAAGCAGAAAAAGCGAGAGCTGACAGGCTTGCCTCACGCCTAAATCTTGTCACCTCTGAAAGGGACACCGCCCAACAAGAAATTCAAAGGTGGAAAGACTTCGCGAAAATTCATGGCGATAGAGCTAGAGAACTCAATGATCAACTAATGTCCCAACTCCAGCAAGTCGCCAACGTATCAGGCTCATCTACCAATTCTAAATTTGAATATCACTTAAATCTCCTTAGGGAAGCCCAAACGGGTGCTTATAGGCACGTGAGCGAGCTAGAAGGTAGATCTCTAGGATGCTTTTCGCTATAACTTGTTATTGCCTCAATCCTGATCTCTTATCTTGTTCTTTCGTTTTTAGAGCGAATCACACAATTGGAAAGCGAGCTAGAGAAACGAAAGAAAATCGTCGAGGACCATCAACTTTGCACTGACAAAATTTCTGACCTCGCTGAGAAGCTCATTCATCATAACGGTTGTGAGGAAAGACTGAACCCAGCTTTGGAGCAGCATAGTCACTGTCCCAGCCAGATCGTCGAGCTGAACCTCAAACTTCAGGATCACCAGAAGTGTGAACAGAACATCAAGACTCTGGAAAGTAAAGTTGAATATCTGGGGGAAATTCATGATGAGCTCAGAGCCGATTTGACCAAGGCTCAGAAAGATTTTAGGGAATAGGAAGCTAAGCACAACAACCATTTGCTCCTGCTTGACTTTGTTGATGTGCAAGATTTTGTTAACGAGGAATTCCCTAAACTTGGTCTCAAGATTCCAGCCAAGTATGCCCTTGCTCCAGAACCTGCCGTTGTGAAGGAAGTCGTGGATTGTGACCAAGAGGGCGAGGGCTTTGGATCCGGCGAGGAGGATGTTGAAAATACAGGGGGGAAATGCGAATGAAGAAGAAGAGGAGGAGGAAAAAAACAAAAGAGAAACAGGCGATGATGAAGTTGGAGGGGATGAAACAGAAGACGCCAAGATATCGGGCGGTGGTAAAGGAGAAGAAGAAAAAGAAGGTGAAGAGGAAAAAGAGGAGGAAAAAGATGAAGAAAAGGACGAAACGAACTAGCTTTTTGCTGCCTTCAAATATATCTTCTTGTGTTTCTGCTGTTTATACTTGATGCTCTGTAATGAACTCGTCAACCTTTGTTTTGAGTAATGTAATATAATACTTTTGTTTTATTCTTTTATGAATTAGATATACTATTTTCACATTTTCCTTCAAAGACTTAACCTACCATTGAATGAAGTCATGTGCTTGTACAACCAACAATTTCATGCAGAACCTAGGGTAGCACCCCAGCCGCAATTATTACTTGTGCCCGTCGGCGATCTATTATAAGTGTTTGGGTTGCCCAGTAGGCTGACTACACAATGGCTCTCGCCGAAGTGATGCTACGGTGGCTCCCGCCGGTAAGGTCTTATTCGCGAAACACTTATAGACCAACAAGTAACACGACTGGTCTTACAGCTAACCTGGGTCGGGCTTACCATTGCAAGGAGGTTGTTCACTCAATGAAGCAAGTAAGCTTTCGTGCTTCTGGGATGAGAGCCTTTAGCTCCGATTAATTTTATTAATTTGTGGCATTATGCCTCTATCGGTGGCGCTTGGCCTTGGTACCTGATCAGGGTTTTTTATATATATGGCATGTTGCCTCAATATATGGCTTCATAGCCTTGTAAATATTTGGTTTTATAGCCCCATCATGTTGTACTCTTGGACTATGATTTTACTATTTTAACGAAGCCATTTGGCTTTGGATGTCGCTGTGGTTAAAGTACCCAGCGGAAAATTGAATGACACCATGACTTGTTAACGGGGTTCGGCGCATAATAGCAAACCTACGTCCCCGGATCTTATTCATTGTTGTTTTACATAAGCTAATAAGATTTCTTGGGTATTATGCCCGCCCAAGACTTCGGATTTTTACATTGTTTCTTTTAAGGATAATACTTCTTGATGAATTTGGCGTTCCAAGGATGTTCTAGCTCCACGTCGTGCTCATCAATCAGCACATATGCTCCGCTTCCAGCTACTCTTTTGATTATATATGGGCCTTCCCATACTGGTTCCAACTTCCTACATCCCTTTCGCTGAGACGGGGGAATTTCTCGTAGTACCAACTCGTCAGGTTGATATTCTCTTGGGTCACTCGCTTGTTGTATTCTCTAGATAATCGGCGATGATAATTTTCCATGTGTGTAAGAGCGATCAACCGCTGCTCTTCTAAGTCATCAAGCTTTGCTAAGATCGGGTCAGTGTTTAGTTTCTTCTCCCATGCCTCATGCTTTGTTGTTGGTAGAATTACTTCAGATGGAAGCACTGCCTCAGCGCCGAAGGTAAGCAGGAAGGGAGATGCTCATGTTGCTTCTCTGACGGTGGTTCTATAAGACCATAGAACATTATGTAAGTGTTCGCACCATGCTTTCTTGTGTGGCTCTACTCTTTCTTCAACCTCATTCCAATAGTTTTGTTTGTGGCTTCCGCTTGCCCGTTACTCTGTGGATATAATGGAGTTGATTTTCCCAACTTGACGATGTAGGTGGCGAGTAACTTTCTAATATTATTACCAATCAGTTCTTTTCCATTATCAGTACAAATTTCAGCTGGTACGCCGAATCTACAAAATATATTTTCCCAAATAAAAGTAAACACTTCTTGCCCTGTCTTCTTCTTGATAGCTTTGGCTTCACACCACTTGGTGAAATAATCAATTACCACAATTATGTATCTCCGTTGTCCTGATCCTGGAGTCAGCGGTCCAATGATGTCAATGCCCCACTTTGCAAAGGGCCAAGGGATAAGGACTGAGTTTAAGGAGGTTGCCGGCGCTTTGATTCTTCTTCCATACAGCTGGCACTTTTTGCATCGGCGAGCATAATCTTTAGCGTCACTATTCATCCAAGGCCAATAATAACCTTGCATTCTTACTTTTAATGCTAAAGCTCGTTGACCACTGTGATTCCCACAGTCTCCTTCATGAACTGACTCCGGCAGCTTCTTCCCCTCTTCTCTCGATACACACCTCAAGAACGGTCCTGAGAATGATCTGCGGTACAAAATTCCATCTTGAAGCTCATAGTTCGCCGATTTGTTAATGACTTGGTGAGCTAAAATTTGTTTTCCTGGTAGCGTAAGACGATCCAAGTAATACCGTATCGGCGTTCTCCAATCTGTTTCCGCTGATTCTTCTGTGCTTGTTGCCAATACCTCATTTTGCTCTCGTTCTTCCACCGAAGATTGCTTCACTCTTTCAATAGCTATTGAAGTAATATCAGGATTTGTCATCATAGATGAAATAAAAGCCAAGGCATCAGCGTGCCTATTATCCTTTCTGCATATGTGACGAAACTTGATACCAAGAATCTCCCGGGTATACTCCCTAGCAAGTTTAAGCTACTTCTGCAGAGATGGGTCTGATGCTTGATAGCGCCCAGAGATTTGGCGAATCACCAGTTGAGAGTCACTCGTTAATCTAACATCGTTGATACCCATTTCAATAAGTAACCTCATGGCATGTATAACCGCTTCATATTCTGCCTCGTTGTTTGTCGCTGGGAATTCCAACCTTAGCGAGTGGACTATTATGGCACCTTGCGGCGAGGTAAAAACAATTCATATTCCTTTTCCTTCTTTATTTGATGAGCCATCAACATACACCTCCCATCCTGTAGGACTACATTTTAGTAGTTCTGGCATCTCGTTCTCCTGTTCTTCTAGCGAAAAAGGGATGTCTTCTATTTCTTCTTCTTCAATTGGAAAATCGGCGAGGAAATCTGCAATAACTTGAGACCGATGTGCCGTACGTATTTCATATAGGATGCCGAATTGCTCAATTTGCGTGTTACATTTAGCGATCAGCCCTACTCTTTAAGAGCTGTGCAGGATTGATTCTATAGTAGTTTTAGTTAGAACAACAATCGGATGAGCATGAAAGTATGGACGCAACCGCTGAGATGCGAAAACTAACGCCAAGATTAATTGCTCGATTTTGGTATAATTCTTTTCTGCTCCTTGCAATGTTCTGCTAATATAATAAATAGGCATTTCTCTGCCTTTGGTTCTTACAAGCACAACACTGATGGCGAAGGGTGTTGCAGCGAGATAAACTCTAAGTTCTTCGCCATGCTCAGGTGGTAGAATCGTTGGAAGAGTAGCGAGGTACTTTTTAATACCTTGAAAGGCAACTTCATGTGCCTCAGTCCAATTAAAACTTTTCTCCTTTTTTCAATGTCTGGAGAAATAATTTGCATTTGTCAGAGAATCTTGAGATGAATCTATTAAGTGACGCCAAAGTTCCATTGAGACGCATAACATCTTTTACTGTCACCGGTGAAGGCATATCTATAATTGCTTTGTGTTAGGGCATTGTCCGGTCAAACCCACTAGCGTTGGTATGTCAAGCTAGTTGTCATTTTTATGTGTCAAAACTCAATTCTTGATTTAGCCTACTAGAGTTTAGATTTCGGAATTGGGATATAGACAAAGTAGTAGAGACCTTGAAGACGAAGACTGTGAAGACAAAGAAGACATCAATTATTCTTCATCGACAAAAGGTTAGTAGGAGTTATGACTTTACGGATTATTCTTCTATTCTACTTTCTCTATTCTTTCGAAATATAGTCGACTACTTTAGTAGTAATAATAGCGATTGAGATCGT
The DNA here is from genome assembly GCA_023529015.1 of Papaver nudicaule. Lineage (NCBI taxonomy): Eukaryota > Viridiplantae > Streptophyta > Magnoliopsida > Ranunculales > Papaveraceae > Papaver > Papaver nudicaule. The sequence goes on along the minus strand of JAJJMA010217794.1, from coordinate 2,217 downwards.
ATTCTTGTCTAACGTGGCCTTGTGTCATGACCAGTGTTTGTTCCCACAAATACTGTGAGTACAAGAATGAATGAGATAGATTCGGTGCCATGTGTCCATTACAATGGTTTGCTTGCAAATCGTTAGTTGGATATGGATGAATCTAAAGGAGTACTCTTGAGCAAAGAGTCTATGGATTACAGCTGAGGACGTACACACGTCTAAGTTCTGGTTAAGCCCAGTACTTCCAGCGGAATCCAGATTTGACGAAATCTGACAGACGGACGGTTCACGAACCGGTTCGCAAACCAGAAACTCGGATTTCTTCTGAGTTCCAAAGTGACTGAACATTTCGCGAACCTGTACGCGAATCCAATGTTGGTTACTTTGCTGGTGTCGGATTTAGTGGATATTCTTTTAGAATTTCACTTGGGTCAAACTCTAAACTCCTTTATCTCTTAGATGGACTTGTATATCACATAATATCTTTTGTGTTCCATCTAACGATCCTCAATGAGTCAATAAGATAAGATTATCTCTGGTCTGTTGGATTCTATCTTGAAGTGTTTTTGAGCTAACAAAACACTTGGCAGATAATGATAAAAAGGATTCCAATTGAGATTAATCTCTATTACTTGGTTATCAAGTTTAGGGTTTCCTTAACTTGTGGGACAAGTAATTGATTGCTTTATTCCAAAGCAACCTATCTTATTGAATGCTATAAATAGAGGTGTCTATGGACAAATACCGCAAGCATCAAGCATACGTGAAGGTCCTTAGGGAAGGTAGCGTAAACTCTTTTCACTTCGGTGAATGCTTGTTGTGGTATAGTCATCCTCTATAGGTTGCAGCTCCTCTGGGAACTCCCTACGACTATAAAAGACTTCTCTTGGGAGTTGGGAAGCACAGGTAGGAGATTGAGACCATATTTGGTTGAAATCGGATTAACCTGTAACCTTGGTAACCTGATCACGTTCTTGTCTATTCCATAGTCCGTCTCTTCTGCTATACGGCTATTCAAGAACTGATACGTTATACACAAGGTTGAAAGGTAGCAACGCACGGTTGCACTCGGTGTTGTAATACCTAGTTAGCTCCAGTTATACAAGTTTCTTAAGTGATTCTTCGTGTATAACTGAGGTAGAGACAGATTGGGCATAGCTTATTCGGTTTGCTTGTCAGCCCTGTTTGTGAAGTAGATTTCCGTATGACCTGGATTTAATCATCCGAAGGAAGTCAACTTGTGTGTGGTAAACTGATAGAGGACAGTTAGACCATACGTCAACAATTAGGTTGCAAAGCCAGTATTGCTGACACAAGCCTTTGACATCGGCCAAAGCAACTCCTAGGCCTGTAAAGGACGTCAGCTGTGGGAATCAAGTGCGTGACGATCTGTGGGGGATCTAGAGACTAAGGAGTGCGACAGTAGCCAATTCGCTTGGAGGGCTGGAGTTGGTCTCTGCTACATCCCAGACCGAAGTTTTATAGTAGGCTAGCGTTTGTAGTCAGTTTGTACTGGGCGGTGTTCAATCTGGACGAGGTCCCGAGGTTTTTCTGCAAGGCAGTTTCCTCGTTAAAAAAATCCCTGGTGTCTTGTGTGCTTTTACTTTCCGCATTATATCTCTGATTATATAATTAAAGCACCAAGTAGTACGTTATTCAATAACTGTAGAGTTTAACTCCAAAGTCCCAACTTTGTTGAGTTGATCCCCAAGATCACAACTCCAGTTATTAGAGTTTGGATATTGATTTTTGAGATCGTCCAAACTCAAACCATAAGACTCACGAGCCCAAATGAAAAGTTGGTTGTATTTCGGTACCCCTCCTTTTTCACTTTGATTTTAGCTTGATCAGCCTCTACTCCATTCTTCGTGACCACATACCCCAAGAACTTCCCCGAAGTTACACCAAATACGCATTTCGCCGGGTTTATTTTCAATTTGGTGGTGCGCATGTGATCAAATATTTCTCTGAGATCCTGCACATGAGTTTGCTTCAGTTTGCTCTTCACTAACATGTCGTCCACATAAACCTCCATTGTCTTACCAATCCACTTTTCGAACATTTTCTGGGCCATCTCTTGGTACGTGGCGCCGGCGTTCTTTAGTCCAAAGGGCATCCGAGTATAACAAAACAATCCTTTGGTGGAGAAGAATGCGGTATGCTTTTGGTCTTCCTCCGCCAAAGGTATTTGGTTATACCCTGAGTAACCATCCATAAATGACAGCAACTCATGTC
>JAJJMA010217781.1:0-15666 GCA_023529015.1 Papaver nudicaule | reverse complement strand
CCGAAGTCTTATAGTAGGCTAGTGTTTGTAGACAGTTTGTAATGTGCGGTGTTCAATCTGGACGAGGTCCCGAGGTTTTTCTACAGGTTATAGTTTCCTCGTTAAAAAAATCTCTGGTGTCTTGTGTGCTTTACTTTCCGCATTATATTCTCTGATTATATAATTAAAACAAACAAAAGAAGTACGTTATTATAAACCTGATCGTTGTCCTCAATCCATCCCTTGGATGTACCAAGACCCTGTCTTGCGTTTGACTGATCCTTGTGATCCAAACTCAGGTTAACAGATCTGGATATTGATTTTTGAGATCGTCCAGATCTGACCATAAGTCTCACGAGCCCAAACGAAAAGTTGGTTGTATTTCGGTACCCCTGTTTTTTCACATAAACATAAGACCTAACTGAATATATATAACATAAGATAACATAACTAAGAGGCGAATTCAACAGAAGAAAATGGTGCATACTTGAAGTTCCCAAATTCATTCCAACAATACCATAAACAAATTCACCACAGGCAACATCATAATAATGATAACAGTAAATGCAGTAACATAGTTTCAAATAAGAGAATGAACTGGAACAATAGCACTACTTAAGCAAATAGACGTAACAGTTCCCAAGATTCAAAGCATATTTCCAGACACATACTGGAGAACCGCCAAAAGCAACAACTAAGACTTTAACCAAATACTAGGTTCATCAGGAATGAGAGATAGGACTACAAATACAGCTCCCATCCACAGGGCCGTCGCTGAGCATAGGCGAGCTAGGCGACAGCCTAGGGTCCCCAAAATCTTAGGGGCCTCAAAATTTTGTATTTTTGCATATGTTTATTTAAGTTTTGATATAATATAAAAAACATAAATGAAAATCCTTTTTAAATAGAATTTTACTAGTTCAATGGTAATTTTTTGCTATAATTATACATGAAAAACTTCATATATTAATATAGTTGAAAACCTACAAAATTATTAGTATATGGAGGTTATTAATATATAAAAGTATACCAAGTGTTTGGGCTAAATAAATCTCCACCCAAAACATAATTGATGATGATGATGATGATGATTAAAAATAAGGATAAACAAATAAATAAAGGAGACACAAGAATTTAACGTGGTTCGGCCACTGTTGTGCTTACTCCACGGATGAATCCCTTAGAGAGATATTTTATAGATTTCTGTATACAGTGATTTTCTTAGGGTTGGAAAACATATCCTTCTAGGATTTTGGTCCCCTATGTTTATATGTAATAGGTGACATGAATCTGGAGCCATAATCTCCCAGATTCATTAAGGCATGTACCTGGGCCAATTGCCTACCAGGTTCATCCATATATTTAAGTATCTAGATAACATAATGTACTTGATCAGATAATTAATTATGTACATCCCCTTTATTTGGGATGATATTGTATCCAGACCTGTAATTGTCCAGATTCATTTCTTCATTCATCTTTGAATATGTACCTGGTCTTGATTAGAAGCAGATCCATTTTTTTATAGAGACACAATGGATGTAGTAATTTTTGGTAGAAGGTATTTGAAGATTGGGTTTTCCATAAAACCCATGCTCCGGCCCAAAAGGAGAACTCTTTACTTGATTAATATTTATTGAGCTGAAAGCTGATGGGCCTTCTGTAGCTAAGTATATGGTACAAACATCGCCCCCTCTTAACCTTTCAACTTTTTTTGTAGGTTAAGAAATTGTACCGCCACTTTGATTAACTTGACATGGCGTCCTAACGCCCCCAAGATGATATAATTTACTTTCTCTTAGAAGCTCAGCTACCAAAATTTAGCCATACGGCGGCATATATGTTGGAGAAGTAGCTGTTAAAGCTGCTGATGTCGGAAACGATGAAGTATGAGTACTTGGGTTAATGTCTTGAAAATGTAACATGAAGCCCAATATCTTGATTCAATGTGTAAATGGAATGGTGGCCCAATTTGGTTGGTTTGATAGAGAAGTAATATTGTCGGTAAAGGAACTGTTGATGTTGTAATAAGCTCGCTCCAATGCCCGTTTCAGATTAGCAGGACACTAATATTTAGCTAGAATTGCATGAGTTTTTAATGAAAAGTAATGTCGTCAAAAGTCTGAGCAATCTTCATGTAGGGGGTAAAACCCCTCGGAACACGTGTCTCGCAACCGGAAAGCCCATCCATGCCAAGAGGATCGGCAGCGAGATCTCGGACCAACCTAAAGAGGGAGAAGTCACGCACAAGCGAAGTGAAGACTCGGAGAGAAAAGGATTCGGATCATGTCAAGGGGCCGAAGCCCTAGACTCAACCTCGGAACAACAGCGAATAAACCGCCTTACTCGACAGGGACTGACACCACCACGATTGAGTCGTTTGTCTTTATTAGCTATAAACCACCCAAGCTCGGCCTATATAAGGCGAGCTTGGAAAACGTTGTAAGGGTTGGATTCTTGTTGGGTTGAGCCTAAGCAGCAAGAGAGAGATTAGGTTTGTTATCTCCTCTGGTTCCTTAGGGTTATATTCATTTAATCACAACATCGAAATACATACAAATCTTCTTATATTTTGCCTTTACTGTTATAAGTTTGGTCTTTAATCACTATTCTTAATATCTTCGGTACTGTTCTTGTGGTCTTCGCACCATTGAATCTCAACTAATTACTGTATGTATGAGTAGATCTAATGGATATGGCACCTTGAGTACCTATGCAGATTTTCTACTCGTACAGTTTGGCGCTAGAAACAGGGACTGATTAAAACAACTTAGGGTTTGCCTGTGATTTTTCGGGTTTTCAAATTTTTAGCATATTTTCTTGTCTTCTCAAAAGATTTTCAAAACTTGTTTTCCGTGAAGAAGCTCCTGTACCTTAAGCATCTAAATGACCTTAATGGCTTTAGTATGTTTAAGAGTTTTCTGAGCACAGCATCAGGTGATAAAAGTCATTCGTCGAGGATTTTTTAAAACTTTGGCAAGGCAAAGTTGGCATAGAAATGGGATTTTGTTTTCAGCCTTAAATACTCTTCAAAAGCGGCGGCTAGCTATAAGAAAACAACTGAGAAAATATACGAAAACTTATTTTAGGGTTTTTAAATTTTAGGCTATACAGAAATGCTTTGATAAAATCATCTGGAAAAATATTTTTAGGCCGAGATAATTCAGGGAGGTCCTGAAGAAACATAAAGAAAATAAAAACGCCACGAGGAACACCCACAATAAAACCATTGCGATACGCAAACTTACAAAACAAACATACCACGTCGTCATAGTAATCATAAGCCGTTTGCATGAAAAAAGAAATATCTAACTATGGAACTAATCAATAACAGCTTCGAAAGTATATATTTAGGGTCACACAAAAATCTTATACAACGAGACCTAAGGGAACATATTCATGAGCCTAAATTTTTTTTACAAACAACTGGAAGAGTCGCCTAGAAATAGCTAATCAGCGAATAAACACAAGGGATAAGGGTACAAACTGTTAGATACTTTCCAAATCTATCCGAAGAAGGTCCGAAGAGCTTCGATCAAGGGAAGCGAAAGAATATACACAAACTCACCGAAGAATAATCGATATCGCACACTAGCAACCCTAACACTAAAACACGAATAAGAAAAAATAAAATATTACACTCCGAAAAGCATGCACGCTAGCTGAAGCCTTCGGGAAATAATATCTAGGGGTCCGTAGCATAACACACCCATACGCACTCAATGACCATTTGATATCAACAAGATAGCGAAGCAACAAAAATAATGCAAGCAAGCTTCGTGATAAACAAACTACTAAGCACATGTAAATAAGCAAGCTAACAAAAGTATTCATTTAGGAAACACATTCGAAACACGAAGCAAATTTCTAGAATAAAACAGCAAAAAGAAAATAACTAACAAAACAAGATACTCCGAAGACACTATCATAGAAAACTAAATTCAACCTCTCCTATTTCTACGCCTATTCCGAAGTCGTCCAGCCACGGTACCCCGATCTTCGTCAAGGCCCTCGAGAAGATCCACATCGATGATTGGAACACCAGCAGGAATGGCGGCAGCGTCTTCCTCCCAGAAAACAACCTCTGGAATAAATTCTTCTTCAACAGCAACTTGCTCTTCAACCGAAGGAAAGACGGCAGGAGCAGACGGATTCACGTCGTTAATTTCTTCCTTCACTTCAGCTTTCACATTCATCTCGTCATCAGGAAAGACAAGATTATTCTTAAGCATAAGCAAAATCTCTTCACTATGGCGGCGGAAAAATGATCTAGTTTCATACATACGGCAGTCATAGGGTGGACCGCCATCTTCCCTCATCCTCTGCTCCCTTCTCCTCTCATCACTCTCAATAAAATTACCAAACAGACGAATCACCTTGTCAGGATTACTCTCCCTCCTAGAAGAGCTAGCATTAGCAAAATCGGCTTCCATTTCCATTATCATTCGAATCTGCTCTCTCCGTTTTTTTGGGTCCATCTCACTGTTTTCTTCCTCTATAGGAGCCTTTCCTCTGTTAAAAATGATAGAACACAAAAGAGGGAAGGAAAGGGAAGAAAAGAATACCAGACAAAAAATCAAACAAGCAGTTATCAGTAACAACAACAGCATACTTCGCCTTTTATAATACAGTTTCGGGAACCACTTAACTCGACGAGTCTAATCAAAAGACAGACGTTATAATTTCGATTCCCTTGAATAACGGACCACTACTTCAAAACACCATAACTGAACACTAACCAATAAAGTAACCGCACTTTTTGCGAATCCCCACACTGCCGTTCAAAATTCTAAACTGTGGAGAAACCAATTGATAGCACCATTCAAAACTGCTAGCACCCGCGTGTCAACCTTAGCATCAGGGGGCTATTAAAATCAAAATAATCGTTGTCGAGGGTAACATAAACAAGTAGCAAGGCAACGAAGTACGACCGAGGGCAAAACCGACCATAAAAGCACCAACAACAAAGCCAAAACTCGCCACAAAGAAACCAACATCAGGAAGAAGACAAGCAAACACGAAACCACAAAACAGAGGTACTGTCTTTCGTCACCATCATGCACAACAAAAACCACCTAAGAATCTCAGACGAATGAGTAAGAAACATCACCACTAAAGTAGCAGGAAAAGCATGAAACAGATTCAATCAACACCATAGCATCAGGCGGCAGTTCTCATAAACTACTATCACAACTCCAAGGTAACAATGAAGAGCCGAATTAAGGAAGGAATATTCAACCAAGAACCTATCCGAGCTAGATCGAAAGCAACTCGAGCGTTTTGCGCAGAACAGAAACCAAAGCCTCAATCAAAATCAAGTTACGGCTCTTGACAAAATAAGCGACAGCTCCGAAGCTAAAAAGGCAGCACGAGGCAAAAAACGCCGAGGCAAAAAAAATGCCATTGAACGAAAAGGGCTGTAAACGCCGAGGCAAAAAATGCCATTGAACAAAAAAGGCTGCTACGCCGAGGCAGAAAACACCATCGAACAAAAAAGACCTCGTTTAGTAGGCACAGAGCTGATGCACATATAACTCGTAAGGGCCCTACGAATTATATGGCACGGTCCTCTACCCGCAAGACACCCCGTTAGCAGTGAACACTTTGAATCAAGGCTAAAAAGCTGATGATGCATTAGTACTCACTACCAAACGGCCACGAGAACCTCGCGTTCTCGGGCGCCGAGGGGACGATAAATGGGATTAACATCTTCCAATAGAGGAAGATGGAACCCTGAGGCAGCTGCTTCGTTCTCAAAACCAATGGCGAGGTACGCAGCCGAGGGACCCCTTATAAAAATTCAAGCCTCAAAAAGGGGGAGGTATAAAAGATTTGAAGAGGTCGAACTTTAGGCCGCGATAAGAGAAAAGTACCATGTCTAAGCTCCAGCTTTGACCGGCACTCCCCCATCGTGTTACTATATTATTGAGAAACGGGGTATCCATTCCATACATTTACTTAGGCTAAAGGTAGCTAGGGCACCTCCATGCCCTCCGAGGAAGATAAATAAATATCTTCGGCACCTACCTAACGTATCAAGGAAACATGGATACCTACGCAATCAATAGCCAGTGTTTTGCTTGAAACCAGTGCGAGTAACTCAAAGCCTTTGGGAAGGGTGATCCGTACGCCCCCACTAGCTTGGTCACTTTCTCCTACATCGAAGTAAGCCCCGAAGTTGCACCTCGAGAAGCTATACGAGCCATTCACAAACAATACTTTCAAAACCAGCAAATAAAAAGTAAGGCACAAAGCGGCAAACAACAAAAAGAAGAAGAATAGCATCAAGAGATAGAGAAAGGCAACAAGTGCATAAACATCATATTCAGTACACAAAATGGCCACAAGTAATCAAAAAGATAGAAGAAGAAACACACTTCCTATTTTACAAAGTCATCCCCACACAGGAACATAAAAATTACAGAAAAGCACTCTAGGGATTCTCTCAGGACGAAACTGCAGGATCGCTGTCATTCTTCTTAAACAAAGGCAAAACCTGAGAAACCATAATACTGTTAAGTTCATCCACGGGATCTCGAACCTCAGCAGTAACCTCAGAGCTTTTACCAGAGGCATCAATGCAATCTACCTCCTTCGGCTCACCACCAGAAAGCTCGTCATCCACCTTCGCATTTCCATCACCACTTCCATTACCTTCTAGCTCCCCACTGATAATTTCATCAACTATATTTAGCTCCCGGGAATCAAAACCATCACCCTCCTTTTCCTCCAAATTGCTAGATTCATGACCCTCAACCCCCAATCCACTATCAGCATTGCCATTCGCTGCCTGAAAAATCTCCGCTAGCCTCACCTTTCGCAATTCGGAAATTATTAACTCAGCCTCACTGGTCGAAATGAGATCTTTATCAGACTCTAGTGCAACATCTGGATCTTCCAAACCATCAAAATAATAGGGTGGTTGAATACCCAAACTCCTAAACAGGTACCGGCCATGATCACGACTAAACAAAGAGGTGCGCTCCCCCTCCCCCTGGATATGGTCGTTTAACGAAGAAATTTCGGCATCCTTTGTCTCACACAAACCAAGAGCCAAACGCAACTCCTCGTCAAGTTTCGAAGCTCGCTCTCTTTGAACATTAGCATCTTGCGAAAAGCTATCTCGCTCGGACTCGGCAATCTTAAGACGTTTTTCTAAATCCTTCACATTCTTCGTGAGACTGCTCTTCTCTTGCCATAAGAGACGGATGTCCTCACCAAATCGATCAACCTCCAAGCCTTGGGCACCAGCGAGATCAAGCAAAAACTTTCCATGATATTTTTGCTGAAAGAAAGGAAAGAACAACATCAACCAACAACGTACAAAACATGCGCACAAGCGAAAACAACAAAAGAAATACACTCACAGCTTCTACGAATGATTGGTGATAGGAAGGTACAGAGGCAACAGAATCTTTATCCAAAGAACCGGAAAATACTCGAGCAAGAAATCTACACACGGAAGGGTCTAAAGGGCGATTTTGAGGATCCATCGAATGTGCTCTCAAAAGACTAGCCAGGTCATCAGCATGAGGGCTACGACAAGAGTTCGGTGTTACATAAGTCCGCCTCTCTGAACCTAAGCTCGACCGCTGAGTGACGGCGATAGGAATCAAAGGAACATTCACACCTGATGCGGGAAAACCCAAAGCGACACCAATATTGGATCCATACTGATTCAAATTCATTTCTGGTTGGTCAGAATGAGAGGCTTCGCCATAAAAAGAGGAGCGTCCTTGCGAGGATACCGCAATTCGGGAGTTCGGAATCCCAGCTGCTCCATGGCTACGATTCTCTCCCGTCGGAGTCCTATCATCCTCGGTCTCCTCATTATCTGAAAGAACGGTAAACTTACGAGTTCGCTTTCGGGTAACAGCTTCGGTTGTAGAACCAATAACATTCGCGCCTTTCTTCTTCGTAACCACGGTTTTTCCCCTTTTTCGATTCGGTTCGCGAGGGGATAAATTTGCAGCGTCACCGACATCGGCCAATACATCGCTCTGCTGACAAGCAGCCAATTTATCAGGTTCTAAACAGAGGCAAATATCCATACCTAACGCATAGCTGAGGCAGGAAGTGTTTATCACCTGACTAATTTCCCCCTTCTCAGCAGGCGCTGACTTTGAAGATCTTTTTCTCTTCTTCGGAGCATCACTTTCGTCCGAAGCTCCCTGACTTTTCGCCTTCGCTTGCTCTGCTTTCTGAAAACAAAACATGGATGAGAGTAACCTCTAAAAGAAGAATAAACAAAGAAAACTCAAAATTACACCTTACCCTCTTTTTGGCTTGAGCAATCTTTCCTTGAGACTTAGCGCGCTCCTCTTTAGAGAAGAAAATACTATAGAAATTAACAATAGGGAAGTTATGTTCAGCTTCGAACTTCTTGCGCTCGACTTTCTTCTCCTCATCTTCGTAGCCATACAAGACAGGGCCTTCGATGAGTACCGGCTTTGTAAACCACACCTCATCGCTAGAATGGAGAAGAAGTGTATTCTTTTTGGACCCCGAAAGATCTACGTCGCCGAGGGGATGAGAAGAATCGGGCACTTTGCCTAAACTCACACTCCAGGGAGCTTTCTCTTTGGATAAAGATTTTTCCACCTTGTAGCACTTGAAGAAATTTTCGACGGACCAGTAATCGGGAGAATGTTGGAGTTCCCTGGGAAGATCTTTATAATAATATGACCTACCCTCCGAGCGAGCAACCCATTCGCTGATGACTCGAATAGAGTTCCCATTCAACTGCATCACTCCGCAGGGAGGACTGATTTTGGAATAAATCGCATAAAATAGAGGATTGGATGGATTGTACAAAGGAATGGGAAGACCGGCGCCGAGTTGTTCACCGGAAACGATTAATCTTCTGTCACCGCACTTATGAAGAGAAAGAAGTTCAGGGGATAAAATCTCCTTTCCTAAACTTTTGTATGGAAAAAGATATGAATCGAATCCGTAGATACGCGCCCTTTCCTCCCAACCTGTCTTCTGGGGATCCACCATTTTACAAGGCAATACCTTAGCGGGAAGAGCGTCTGAAGAAGCGTTAGCAGAGGCATCGGCAGAAGTCTGCAACAGAAAGAAGGAGTTAAAACAGGGGATGAAAAGCAAGGAGTCAAACTAAACGATGAAGATGAAATTCAAAAACTTACCATGATTAAAGAAAAGATACAGAAGAAAGAGAAACTCAACCACTTCGGAAAGAAATAAAAAAGCAGAGAAAAGAGAGAGGGAAGAAAAGGGGACAAAACAAGTTTAAATAGGAATAAAGATAGAACTGATACAGCAAGTGACAGGTCAAAGAAGGTGAAGATTTCGAAAATCACTCGAAGTTACGTGTGTCAGTCAGAAATTAAGACGAGGACACGTGTCGAAGAAGGCGCAACGCCAAGGGTTTTCTTCCCCAAACCCCTTCGACCTTTGGATAAGAAAAGAGGCAAACTGTAGGGGGTAAAACCCCTCGGAACACGTGTCTCGCATCCGGAAAGCCCAGCCATGCCGAGAGGATCGGCAGCGAGATCTCGGACCAACCTAAAGAGGGAGAAGTCACGCACAAGCGAAGTGAAGACTCGGAGAGAAAAGGATTCAGATCATGTCAAGGGGCCGAAGCCCTAGACTCAACCTCGGAACAACAGCGAATAAACCGCCTTACTCGACAGGGACTGACACTACCACGATTGAGTCGTTTGTCTTTATTAGCTGTAAACCACCCAAGCTCGGCATATATAAGGTGAGCTTGGAAAACGTTGTAAGGGTTGGATTCTTGTTGGGTTGAGCCTAAGCAGCAAGAGAGAGATTAGGTCTGTTATCTCCTCTGGTTCCTTAGGTTATATTCATGTAATCACAACATCGAAATACATACAAATCTTCTTATATTTTGCCTTTACTGTTATAAGTTTGGTCTTTAATCACTATTCTTAATATCTTCGGTACTGTTCTTGTGGTCTTCGCACCATTGAATCTCAACTAATTACTGTATGTATGAGTAGATCTAATGGATATGGCACCTTGAGTACCTATGCAGATTTTCTACTCGTACACTTCATATGCAATTTCAAATCTTGTGTGCGACTTCATTTCCACTTGATGGTTTTAAGAAGAATATCCTGGAATCAATTGTCTGAACATTGTACTCAGACGCCCCCAGCTGCTTGTCGAAATTACATGAGTAACCTACTTGCGAACAAGGTTGCACTTGGTGTTGTGGCCCGAATTTTCCATGGTTGAAACTGAATGAAAGACTTATATCATAACTTTTAAGTCATGTGGTTGTTGTGGCAAGGTGTTATACATGTACTGTGCCAACGTCGTTGCACTCATTGTTTAGGAAAGCTGGCACCTTGCTTGCGTGAAGTACGAGTCCTTGTGCTTATGTTGGTGCAACCTCGACTTACGTTTTGATGATGACATTCTCTCCACTTGGTTGGTTGTGAATATCACAACTGCTCTAGAATTCCAAGCGTGATATGTGATGTTTTAAAAATTTAGATGACTCTTCATACTGTCATTTTTTTTCTCCCTGCTCTATTTAGTAAAGCTTCGTCATGCAAATGATTTATCATTTTTGTTTTCTTTTCACTCCAGCTCCAGCTCCAGCTCCATTTCCTTTGTGTACTTGTTAGAAGACTTCTGCTTGCTTCTTAGTCGAAATAATACTTTCTTTGAATTGCCCATAGGAAAGGGTTCTCATTGCCCTGAGTGGGGTTTCATTGCCCTGGAACTGGGTCCTTATTATCATGGATAACTTGGCGTCCTATTTCCCATATGAACGGGTTCTCATTGCCCTGAGTGGGGTTCCACTGCCCTGGAACTGGGGCCTCATTATCGTGGATAACTTGGCATCCTATTGCCCATAGGAACGGGTTCCCATTGCCCTGAGTGGGTTCTCAATGCCCCTGAGAAATGGGCCCTCGCTATTTCTGAGCTCACGCTAATACCGGTTTAGCTGCTCTGAAATTCGCGCAAGGATTGACTAAGATCGCGCGAGGGATGATTTGACAACGCCTCTGATCCTAGCCAAATTCTAGGATAGTCACGCGAGGATTACTATTAACGCCTCTGACCGGAGTTGTGTATTGCTAATTCAATAAAATAAGAAATATATTAGGGTTTAGGTATACCTCAGATGAAGCGTATTTCCTTATTCATGTGAATCTTAGTACTTGCTCGCACAGATGGAATTTTCTTTCTCAGACTTTTTTGTTGTATTGAGACTTCACATACTTTTGACAGATAGTCTTCTTGAAGCTTCCTCTCGAACATCTTCTGAGTTGTGACCTGAATGTTCTGCGAGGGTCTTTGTGGTAGGGACGAGTAACTCTACAGGTACTACTGCTTCTGTCCCGTATGCCAGTGTGATTGGAACTACTTTATCGCCCTGGTGATTTTCTGTACGCCCCCAACTGTATCTTGAAGCTTGGCAAGGCTTTTTGCCCGCAACTGTTTTTACCTGCAAAAACAATGTACCGTCTCTGGGTACTTTCGTAGTGTTCGGAGATCAAAGTCGAACAAGACAAGCCTAAACCAAGAAAATGGCCGTTCCCGTCTTGCTTCGGTCACAGAGAAGATAGAGGTTGGTCTAGGGAGGGAAACAACGAAGAAACTTGAGATCAGGTTGAGGATGTGTTTTGGGTGTAAGAGTTCAAAATCTCCGTCGTGAAGTCGACTGGAAATCTCCAAGGCTAGAAACGTGTTTCGATTCTCAGGTGTGTTTTCTCTGAGGCTCTGGTTGTTTCTGTTTTTGTGTTCTAGGTGTTCTGAACGTTCTGCCTTGGAAGATAAGGGAAACCTCTATTTATAGTTTGAACTTACCATGATCTCTCGACAGAGAAGGTGGAAGTCGTGGAAGAGTGGGGGAGTGGAGGACATGAGTTGGTTTCCGCAACTGCCTGAGTCGTGTAGAACATGCCCACTCGCGCCATCTTCTCGTAACTGTCCACTATCTCCATCAGTATCTTTCAACTGCCGTAGACCGCCAGACCAATACCCCTAAAGTTATCCCTCCGTGTGATGTTTTGATGTCTCGAGTGAGTGATACGCGGATATTGCGTAGTTGAGTTGAGTAGAGTAGAGTCGTACGACTAATTGTCGTGACCAACATGAGCGTAATGCCTCCGGGACACGAGTATAGGAGTGGCCTTGGCTGTTGGCCAAGGCCATAAGTGTTTGAATGCGATTTGGCGCTAGTTATGGTGGCGCCATGGCTCTTGGCGCCACGGCCTTGGCCTTTGGCCGAGGCAAACATGTTGTGACGCCATGGACTATGGCGCCATGGCCTTGGCTTTTGGCCAAGGCCAATTTTTGACGCGCTTTGGCGTTAGTCGTGTTAAGGTGGCGCTAGGGCTTATGGCGCCACGGCCTTGGCCTCTGGCCAAGGCCAGCCTGTTTGCGGCTATATTCCTCGTTACGGCCTTGGCTTTTGGCCAAGGCTAAGTAGGTTTGTGCATGGCGGTTTACGCCATGGCCTTGGCTTCTTGGCCAAGGTTGATTTTCGTGGATCCATGGTGTCTCATGGTTTGTGGTGCCATGCTATGTGGCGTTATGGCTTTGGCATCTGGCCAAGCTCGACTCTGGGGCAGCCTGTGCCTTAGTCGTGGTGTGAGTGTTTATGATACAACACACTTGACGTCATGGCGTGTTTATCCATGGTATGCTAGACCATCCTGAACTTGGGATTAGGTCCGCTTAAGCCTGCTTAGGCTGATGTATGCCTCTCAGAGAGATCTGGACCGGCCTGGAGCTTCAATATTTCCGAGGTTTGCATTAAGACTCGCCTGTTGAGTCGTATTAAGAGGAAATCCATGAGGATACGTCTCTTTTGATTCTTCACCGTGTACCATTAAGCGACCTGGCTCTGAGCAGATCAATGGGTTTAATATGCTGGTGAGATTATTAGTACTGCTCCATGATATTACCCTCCCCACCGGAGTTATAAGAGAGAGCTCATAGAGAGTTTGTTCAGCTCATGGAATGGGTTGCACTCTGAGCTATAGAGATGAGCCTGAATAGGCGATTGCCTTTAATAAGACATGGTTTGGAGAGTGTTTTGACAATCTTGTCCCTCTCTCATTTTTCACCATCTACAGCAACGTAACAAGGTTAAGCGCTGGCCGCTTGGGCTGTCTAGCTGTTGCTTGTGTTGAGTACGAGATTTTAGACCAACTACGATTGTTGGGCTCGCGGTTGAGACGAGACTTTTTTCTTGCACTGATAAAGTCTTTATGCTAACGTGCAAGGCGAGATTTTATGCTTGCGATAAAAGCAAGGCTTAAATGCTCACGAACAAGGTGGGAATTTGTTGCTTGCGATGTGATGCAAGGCTAAACATTGTGGGGGTCTAAGCAATCATCTCTAAACTGTGGGGAATCGAAAGAAAATTCTAACAAGCCAAAAATCACTCAATTCAGATGACAAACGAAGAAGATTTTGACGAAACAAGATTGTGAAGGTGCGCGCATGACGGATGACGTGGCACTGATCGGATCATACTTGATGACGTGGAAATAATGACTGGACCAGTTCCGACAACGTGGCTTTGCTGACTAGACCAGTCTCGACGACGTGGAAATGCTGATTGGACCAGTCTCGGTGACGTAGTAACGATGACTGTACAAAGCTCGATGAGGTGGCTGTGCTGGCTTGACCACCTTCAATACTGAGAGTAATGACTGGACCTCTTTTGCTGAGGTGATGGTGATGATTGGACCTCCTTTACTAAGGTGGTTGTGATGATTGGGCAAAGTCTGATGATGTGGCAGTTTTGTATGTGCAAGTGTTGTTGACGTGGTAAAGTTGATTGTGCAACAGCTGATGACGTTGCAGCACTTGTTTGAACATCTATGATGACGTGTTGCTGATGACTCATTAGTTCTTGGTGACGTTTTCAGCTGACTCAGCAACTTTTGCGGACATATTTCGCTGATTGTGCTTGTTCTGCTGACTTCTATGATGACTGCGCAGTACATGAGGAGCGCTGGATCGATGGTGGACACAAGGCTAGACCAGATCGGTCGGTATGGATCTGCTGGATTGGGAGTTGTACGTGAGGTTGGATCAGATCTAACGAACCCGATTGGCTGAACTTCTGCAACACTTATGTCTGTTGCTTTCTGAGGGTTTTCTACAACGCTTCTCAGCGACGCTTCGCAACGCTTTTCTGGAAACCCCCTTTTTTTTATTCATGTACGTTTTCCAAGATGTTTCCATGACTTTTCTGAATGGAAAAACAAGATTCTTTTATACGAATCCCCTTAGTCGGCGCCAAATGTTTGGGCAAAAATAAATCTCCACCCAAAACATAATTGATGATGATGATGATGAAAAATAAGGATAAACAAATAAATAAAGGAGACGCAAGAATTTAACGTGGTTCGGCCACTGTTGTGCTTAGAGCAAGCACTATGGTTCTCTATTCCTTCTCTATTGAATAGAGAAAGGGGAAGGCAGAAATGGCGAAAAAATGGCAACCACGGTGGTCTTAGCTATTTCGAGACGGAAATCGGATTTCCGCCACAAAATTTTACGGAAATTGGATTTCCGCAGAGAAAATATTATAAGGATTTTTGAAAATTTTACGGAAATCCGATTTCCGCCCTGCGGGAATTGGATTTCCGCATCGCTTCTCTATTTCTATTGCCTGCTACGGATTGGTAGCAGGCAATAGAGAAGTCTACCAATTTCTCTATTGAATAGAGAAATTTAGCACCATAGTAGTTGCATTTCTCTATTCAATAGAGAAGTCTCCCCAAATAGAGAACCATAGTGCTTGCTCTTACTCCACGGATGAATCCCTTAGAGAGATATTTTATTGATTTCATTATACAGTGATTTTTTTAGGGTTGAAAAACATATCCTTCTAGGATTTTGGTCCCCTCTATTTATATGTAATAGGTGACATGAATCTGGAGCCATACTCTCCCAGATTCATTAAGGCATGTACCTGGGCCAACTGCTTACCAGGTTCATCCATATATTTACGTATCTAGATAACATAATGTATTTGATCAGATAATTAATTATGTACATCCCCTTTATTTGGGATGATATTGTATCCATACCTATAATTGTCCAGAGTCATTTCTTCATTCATCTTTGAATATGTACCTGGTCTTGATTAGAAGCAGATCCATTTTTTATAGAGATACAATGAATGTAGTCATTTTGGTAGAAGGTATTTGTAGATTGGGTTTTCCATAAAACCCATGCTCCGGCCCAAAAGCACAACTCTTTACTTGATTAATATTTATTGAGCTGAAATCTGATGGGCCTTCTGTAGCAAAGTATATGGTACAAACACCAAGATAATATCAATTTTAATTGTTTAATATAAATACTATTGGATAATGTAATATGCATGTTTATAGGTTAATATAAATCATTATATGCTATTTAATATACAAGACTAATATAAATAATATATGAACTTGTAAGTCTTTAAGAACTTTTGATGTTTTATACGATTATAAACAATAATAGGCGTTATAAAATGTGGTAGCGAAAAGTTCTACTTTTTTTACTACGATTAAGAAAATTGTTTTTTTTGTGACTTATGTGGTAAATAAAGAAAATTTACCATTTTTTTCTCAAACAATTATAGATAAGTATTTTATTTCATTGTAAACTGTAGTAACAAGATCTTTGTGTCTCGAGTATAGTGTTCATATTACTATGTGGAGGTAAATTTCTTAAAAC
>JAJJMA010217764.1:35843-74303 GCA_023529015.1 Papaver nudicaule | reverse complement strand
ATGAAATTCGTTGATGGCAGTAATCCCTGTCCTCCAAAAAACCATACCGTCGTTAGTACAACTGATGATGGTAAAACTGAAGCTAAAAAAGAAGAACAAAACCCTGAGTATGAGAACTGGAAACAACAAGATCACACCATTATAAGCTGGATTTTCTCCACTTTGTCCGACCCTATTTTAGCCTTGATAGCTCATCTCGAAACGTCAGAAGATATTTGGAAATCCATCGAAGGAAAGTTAGCATCAAAATCTCAAGCTCGGATAATGCAACTTCAACGTGATCTTTGTACAATCCGCAAAGGTGAATCAACTATGAGCGATTACCTTCTTAGAGCCAAAACCCTAGTCAGCAACCTTACTACTGTAGGTGATCATGCATCAGATCATACCTTTCAACAGATTATCCTTGATGGCTTAGAAACATCTTATGATCCCATGTTACCACTCTAACTGCTACGATAGATGACAAATTATTTTCTATGAATGATTTTCATGCACACCTCTTGGCTATTGAGATGAGAGTAGAGGCTTAAAATTCCATTCTTTCTCCTCAACCCACTGCCAACATTACCACGTCAGCTTCACCCTCCCAACATACTCGCGGTAATCAACAAAACCGTTATCGTGAAAATAATAATCAACCTCACCATAATCCTCCACCTTCCTCGTCAAGAAATCACCACTTCACTCCTTCTTATACAGGACCCCCATGTCAACTTTGTGGTCTTAATAACCACCATATCACTCGGTGTCGTCGCCGCTTCGATAGGAATTTTAAGAATCCTCTACAACGTTCTCCCTTACCCTCCTATCAACCTCCTCTGTTACCTACTCCTCGTTCCATTTTCGCATATCTTTCAACCCAATCCATCATCGAATCCATATCCTAGTATAAATTGGATTCCAGACGCCAGAGCATCCCATCATGTTACTGGTGATCTTCAAAATCTCCATTTATATAAAGAATACAGTGGTCCGGACAATATATATTTGCATTGAGAATGGTCAGAACCTTCCTATAACTCATACCGGTAAAACATCTCTATCTTCTGAAAATTCTTCCTTTTGTATGGATCAGTTTACTTTGTTCCATCTTTAAAAGCAAATCTATCATTTGTCTCTCAATTTTCTAAAATTCATGACGTCTACTTTGAATTTCATCTTCTTTTTTTTGTCGTAAAGGACCGCCGCAAGGGGAAAGTGGTGCTGCAAGGCCTGCATAAAGATGGACTATATCATTTTACTAGTGCTCGAGAGTTTGCAACCAGTTTAAGTACGTCGTTTGGTTTAGTATCTAGCCTAAGCAATTCAACTTCACTTGATGTTTGGCATCAAAGACTAGGTCACCCTATGTTCCGTATTGCCCAACGGATTGTTAATGAGTTTTCTCTTCCATCTATTAGTAGTAAAATTTCACATCGTTCTTCTTTTCTAGTGAATAAAAGTTCTAAAATCCCATTTACAGATAGCCTAACACAATATTCTTCTCCTTTGCACTTCATTGTTTCTGATCTATGGGGAGCATCTCCCGTTGTGTCTCGTGATGAATTTTGTTACTATTTACTACTCATGGATGTATACAGTTGAATAGTGTGGATTTTCCTTGTCCATATTTCATTGCTTGCACTTGCAAATGGAATGTGAAGACTATTCATTAATCATACTTGTGCTTCAATGATCTTAATCTTGAAAGTATGATTTGGTTCAACATGGTCATGAACTTTTGCTTTCATGCAAGAGTTCATTATATGACACAATAAGGCAAACCTTCGACTTGTGACAATGTTCTATTACTTAGTTTAATTCGAAGAGGTCAAATCCATCCATCTAGATCATTCCTTTTAGAATCTAGATTCAAGTTAACGACAACATTCAAAGATTATGTTCTCACCATGTTTGTAGGGGGCGAAAGCTACATAAGACACTCGACGGAGCTCTCGGCAAGGAGAGATAAGTCTCGTAGTGTAAAAAACGTCGAAAGGGCAACATGAGTTAGATACTTAGTCAGAAGGAGGAAGGTCTCGATAAAATAAGTGGGTACAACGAAGAGAAGGTGCCGAAGATAATGAGGAATCTCGAAGGTATCTCAAAAAGCAACCGCCTTACTCGACAAAGTCTGACACCACCACAATTGAGTAGTTTGTCTTATTAGCTGTACTCCACCTTCGACTCCGCCTATATAAGGCGAGCTCAGGAGCCATTGTAGGGGTTGGAATTTTTGGGTAGCCTAAGGCGTGTGAGAGGGATTAGGTTAGTATCTCCTCAGGTCTTTGGTATATAATGTCCATGTATTGTATCACCAGATTTTGATATTTCATTGATTATTAGTTATGTTGTTTGTTATTAATATATGGATTTGTCTCTCGATATGAACTATTTGGTCTCGTATTCATTTAGTCTTTGAATACTACTATGTAATCTGTTGTAATTACTTCATGGCTGTTTGGTATAAAGTCTCTAGGCAGATTTTACACCAACACAATGTTAACTTTGTAAGAAGTACTTTAATACTAGGCAATTCCGGTTTTGTCCCAAAAACCGAGAGCCAAGTAGAACCGGTTTTCTATGGACGGTTCTCATCAAGAGTATCAAGTAATCAATGTTGCATTAAATGAAACTTAGTTTCATTTATGTTTTTCAGCATTTGAAGTCAAAGGAAGTTAAGTCCGCATTAAATGCCTTTAATGCAGAATTGAATGCACATTATGGCTTAATTCTCATTAAGGTTTCGGACTTTGCCTTTGCCAAATAGTGCCTCAGTCGAAACACTATATAAGGAGATGTCCATTCCTCCTTCAAGCTTTGTCCTTCTAACATTTATTTTTTTAGAACACCAACTTAGAGTTCTTCCAGAATTATCTCGTTGTTAACAAAGTTGAGATTGGAAAGGCTTCCAACTGGACCAAGAAGCCTAGGAGCTATCATATTGATAGTGATCCGACCATCTCCATATCGACATAGATCACCTTGTTTATTCTATGTTAATGCTCTTCTGATATCATTAACACTCAAGGTGTGTTATAGATTTTGTGGAGCTAGACTTTCTATCGACCTGGATTTGTAAACGAAGCTGTTTTTGTGTGCCAAACAGATAGACTCTAGAAGTGGAATCAAGTTGTTTATTTGATTTGTTTATCTTGCTTAGTTTCTTGATTTTCATCAAGAACACCTCTGTATCCATCTAAGGACTTGATAGTCTCTGGGACAAGAACAAGTAGTGTATTCATTACACAGAAGAAACTTGTTCGGAATCAAGCAGTTTATTAATATAAACATAGGCTTGTTTCAATATCATAGAACCAACACAATTCATTTGTGATAAATTGGGTTGAATACCATTATTGAATCTACGACTTTTGTTCCTTACAGTATTGATTCATTGTCTCAAAAGAAAACATAATCGTCTGATTGGAGGTCGGTGGCGATAGTCTCCACGAAGGACTGTGAAGAAACTCTTGAATTGGAGGTTCAAGGGATTATATGTGCGGGGTCACCTTTGTGATTGGAGACGCAGGAATACTGAGAGGAAGCATTTGATTGTCATTAATTGGATCAAGTGTTTTAGCCATCGTGAGCGAAGTATGATAGTAGGCGTGTATGGTGTATTATTCTTAAGAGTATTCATTTTGGTCTGGACGAGGTCCCCGGTTTTTTCTACTGGATTGCAGTTTCCTCGTTAACAAAGTCTTGTGTGTGATTTAGGTTTTATATTATAACTGTTTTATCATTTATATTGTAAATCACTGTATGGTAATAATAACCTTTTTGTAACTTGTATTGATTCCCGTTTGAGTGAATCGATCAGTACAAAAAGAGGCTTTGGTAATTCAACCTTAATTCCGCAAAGGTTGTGCAAAGCTATATCTATAGGTTGTTGGGAAAAAAGATTTGGTGGTGTACTCGGTACCCTCATACCTTTTCATGGAGCTACATATCTTACAGTAAATCCCGTCTTTCATGCTCGTATGAAGCACATCGAGATTGATTATCACTTTTTCCGTGAAAGGATTGCTAGTCGTCAACTTGATGTTTAATTTATCTGTACAAAAGATCAGCTGGCCGACATCATGACCAAGTGTTTAGGCTCACAACGTCATGCTAATCTTCGTTCCAAGTTGAACGTTGGGATGCTCAACTTGCGGGGGCGTGTTAAGGATACATGATAAGCATGCCAATGCTCTCACGTCTGGTTACCTTAGCTTCAAGTCCAAGTATTTCTTTTGATTGTAATTCTTTTGTTTAGTATGTCCTTGTATCCAAGTTTGTCTACTTTGGAAAGCTCTGTAACACAACATTATAAATACAAGTTTTCTCTACAACAAATTGTAGGGATCAAAAGTTCTTAAGTTCACAAAAATATAGTTAGGTCCCCAAGAGTTGCTCGCATGATTAATATTAACCCAGTGGCTTTATAATCCCTAGCAACCTAAGATTTGTCTGGTAGTCCTACATCTCCATTATGAGCCAAATATGTTCTTGTACAAGAAATCCTTTAAAAGTTGATTCTTTTAGCAAAAGTCTTTAATGACTCAACTCCATGAGCTGTGACCTTAAATTTGTATTATGGCCTAAAATCTACTTTATTGCTCGATATTTGCATGTCGTCCCAAAACCTATAACGTAACCCGATATTTGCATCATGAACTAAAATTTGCTCAGTGACCCAATAATTGCATGTCATCCAAAACTTATCATGCAATCCAAAATTTAAATATCTACTACAAATTTGGCGGATGAACCAAAATTACCCTATAATCTGATAATTGTGTTATGAACTAAAATGATTCTTTGATTGAAATTTTGCCTCGTGACTAAAGTAACGGCTCAAAACCTAAAATCCGTCGCGTCATTTCAAATTCGCAATGTGCGACATTGTGTTTTAGTACCCACGCGACCATATATGCTCTTAATGAACTTTTTTCTTAACAATTAATGACCCAACAACCACAGGACGGCATGAATCTTCTTGGTGGCTCACAAATTTTAGGTATTTAGAAATTCACTTGACAACCCAAAATATGCTCGTGACCGAAAATACCTAAATCAGCCCTTGCGACCCAAACCTTCTTGTGATCCAAAATTTCCAATTCATCTAAATCTTAACACAAAAAATCTACCTCATCGTCCATAAACTTGTAACCTAAATTTTGCGTGTCATGACCCAAATATGCCGATTTACAAAAATCTGCATGGCCACCCAAAATTTACCATAACCTTGATTTTCCTTTTTTAACAACTGGATAAATGGCTCGTGACTTAAAAAACTTCTCCATAACCTCCAAAATCTATAACATGATCTAGAAATTTTCACATGATCCTGTAGATGGTGAAAAATGAGAGAGGGGCAAGATTGTCAAAACACTCTCGAAACCATGTTTTATTAAAGGCAATCGCCTATTCAGGCTCATATAGCTCAGAGTGCAACCTATTCCATGAGCCGAATAAACTCTCTATGAGCTCTCTCTTATAACTCCGGTGGGGAGGGTAATATCATAGAGCAGTATTAATGATCTCACCAACATATTAAACCCATTGATACGCTCAGAGCCAGGTCTCGCTTGATGGTACACGGTGAAGAATCAACAGAGACGTATCCTCATGGATTTCCTCTTAAATACGACTCAACATACGAGTCTTGGTGCAAACCTCGGAAATATTGAAGCTCCAGGCCGGTCCGGAGCTCTCTGAGAAGCATACACCAGCCTAAACAGGCCTAAGCGGACCTAATCCCAAGTTCAGGATGGTCTAGCATACCATGGATAAACACGCCATGACCTCAAGTGTGTTGTAGCACAAGCACTCACACCGCGACTAAGGCACAGGCTGCCCAAAGTCGACCTTGGCCAGATGCCAAAGCCATAAACGCCACATAGCATGGCACCACAAACCATGAAGTCACCATGGATCCACGAAAATCAGCCTTGGCCAAGAGGCCAAGGCCATGGCGTAAAACGCCACAAACCTACTTAGTCTGGCCAAAGGCCAAGACCATAACGAGAAGCATAGCCGTCAACAGGCTGGCCTTGGCCAGAGGCCAAGGCCGTGGCGCCATAGTCCATGGTGCCACAGCAAGTGGACCTTGGCCAGAAGCCAAGGCCGTGGCGCCATAAGCCATGGCGCCACCTTAAACTACCAACGCCAAAGCGCGTCTAAGCTTGGCCTTGGCCAAAAGCCAAGGCCGTGGCGCCATAGTCCATGGCGCCACGACAGGTTGGCCTTGGCCAAAGGCCAAGGCCGTGGCGCCAAGAGCCATAGCACCACACCAGCGCCAATGCGCATTCCAACACTTATGGCCTTGGCCAGACAGCCAAGGCCACTCCTATGCTCGTGTCCCAGAGGCACTGCGCTCATGTTAGTCACGACGATTAGTCGTACGACTCTACTCTACTCAACTCAACTACGCAATATCTGCGTACCACTCGCTCGAGACATCAAAACATCACACGGGGGGATAACTTTAGGGGTATTGGTCTGGCGGTCTACGGCAGTTGAAAGAAACTGATGGAGATAGTGGACAGTTACGAGAAGATGGCGCGAGTGGGCATGTTCCACACGACTCAGGCAGTTACGGAAACCAACGCATGTCCTCCACTCCTCCACTCTTCCACGACTTCCACCTTCTCTGTCGAGAGATCAGGGTGAGTTCAAAGTATAAATAGAGGCTTCCTCTATCTTCCAAGGCAGAACATTAGAAAAACGTTCAGAACACCTAGAACACACAATCCAGAAAAAACCAGAGCCTCAGAGAAAATACCTGAGAATCAAAACACATTTCTAGCCTTGGAGATTTCCAGTCGACTTCACGACGGAGATCTTGAACTCTTACACCCAAAACACATCCTCAACCTGATCTCAAGTTTCTTCGTTGTTTCCCTCCCTAGACCAACCTCTATCCTCTCTGTGACCGAAGCAAGACGGGAACGGCCATCCTTGGTTTAGGCTTGTCTTGTTCGACTTTGATCTCCGAGCATTACGAAAGTACCCAGAGACGGTACATTGTTTTTCCAGGTAAAAACAGATCCATAATTTACTTGCATAAAATATGTCATTTTGACTCATGAGTCAACATAAGCATAATACTAGATTACACTTCTGAAATCATTAATAACATATTTAGTTGGGTTAATTGGAATCCTAACAATCAAATTATCGGTGCTTTAATCCTAATAATTGGATTACAAAGAATCAAATTTTCGATTACAAATTAAGATGTTTCATATTTGGTTTAGGTAATTCATTCAATTGGTTTGGGAAACATAAACATACAAAATAAAATGTTTTAAATACCTTCGATTTCTTTATCTTCCAATTCTTATAATTTTCTTCATCTGTTTAACCTTCTTGGCCATATATTGATAAGTTGGAATATGGTAAGCATGCGTTTCCAATATTGATCATTGGAAAAGAAAATTGAGGTTTTGATTTGGCATAAAGACCTAGATGAAGGTCTTTCTATGGAAATCTTGTAAGTCGTTATCACTAGCCTCTAGATGATGAATTTCGCAAATCAAATTAGAGAAAACAAATTGATAGAAGTAGGAGTAAGATAAAATAAATCAGAAAAAATTATCATTAGAAATTTTATCATTCGTTTTTAAGAAACTTTGAGAATTTCCGCTTAAAAAATCGAAAGTGGCATTTTCGGTTGAAGATTTATAATTTTTAAGAGGCAATTATTCTTTGTAATCCAATTACATTCCACTCTTGAAAGAATGCAATCAGAAATCCACGATTCTAAGGTAATCCAATTAATTGGGAATTGAATTTGAAAAAAAAAAAAAAAAAACTCATATGTTTGGTTCGGAGAATGACATGATTACATTGTCATAAGATTCTTGGGTTGCCAATTCTCCCAACAGAACGCCAGGTAAGTGTTCAAAAATTTGCTTAAGGACAAAAACGCTTTCGCGTGAACTTATGAACTAAATTACTTGACCAAAATCACTACCACCTAGGCTATAGTTTTCCATGCATGCATCCAAAATTTTATTTCCCGACCTCAGATATGTTAGTGTCTCAAAATCGACTAGGATGCTAAGTACCAATTTTGACGGGGGAGTTACCAAACCCCTTGTATATAAAATTGGTGGTCCTCCAAATCTCTTACAATTTGTCAGCCTCTCATAGAAATCGGCACTCGAGCTAGGTTAGTCAAGAAAAAAAAAAGTTAAATTTTTCTATATTTCTCCATGTCTTTTGAAGATGGCACTCCTCCTCCAACTCGTCCTCCATAAAAGGAGTCTCACATCAGCACTGATTCAGGTAATCTATTGAACAATCGTTTCTATGTTCATACGACTGATAATCCTACTTCTGTTTGTTCACGTTATTGCTTAATGGTGATAACTACTGCACCTGGGAAAGAGGAATGACAGAATCTCTCGATCCAATCGCTTTCGCATAATTCATATTTCTTCCTATCTGCTTGTTGCTGAGATTGTTCAAGTAAAGACAGTTTTTCAAGCCATGGATTTATGGCAAAGTTTTGATAGTGGTTGTTGATTCACCACCACTCAACTCATCAGATAATCATTGTAAGGATTATATCATCAAGATCCTTATCTATAACATTGTATGAATGCATTCATACCATCAGAAACAAAGCGATGGTATTGTATTCACGATTTTACAGCTAGTACAATTTAGCATTGATGAGAATAATTGTCATCATATTTTTTTCTCATTTGTTGCTACTCTAGCAATTAATTCAACCAAATGCCATGGATGATCAACTATACATTCATTGGAATATAATATTATATATTATTCTTCTTTGTCGAGATCCTTTTTTGATTTCGAATAGCTCCATCCCTTATGAGCTAATTCCTATACATATGTTATATATTCTACTTGACATTTTTCAATTTTGATCAATCAACTGTCAACACTTTTCTTTGACAATAACTTTTCTATGGCATGTCATAAATTACTCACACAACCATTCACGACATCTTCATTATCATCAAAGATGTTCTTTCTTTTTAGTTTGTTTATTTGGCATCATCGAAATATGTCTCTTCTTGATTCTCATTTTGACTCGTTATCCTTGCTCCAAGTTTCACGAGAAGATTTGATACGTAATTGAACCTTTGAACCATGCCCCAATTCTTGTGGTCTATCAACAAGAGTAGATTTAATCCATCTTCCTTTGTCTGGTCATTGCATATGTAGTATTTATCACATGTGATTATCGCTTTTACTTAGTTTTCTGAGTAAGTCCAATATATCACTATTTTTTTGCAGACTGATATATTATTTCTCTTCCCAATATAAATATCTCTCTACCTTACAAGAGTCATTGTAATGCTCCAATCTACCAATTTGGTGATGTAGTGGTACAATCAGTTAACCACTCAATATATTATCTTCCGTCTAAGGATGCTAAAACCATTTACTCAGAACAAGTTACTATCATCGTTCTTCTTATTCGAGTATATCTTCTTCTTGGTCTATATCCAAGATCAAACAATTCACGCTTCCATGAGCGAATCTTTTCTTTAATCTTTTAGTATTTAATTGATCATTTTAAGGTCATTCTATACTTCGTATGGTTACCAACATATCCGATAATCATATTTATTTCTTATTCCATTGCTAAACATATCAAGATCTTTGTGGTTTCAAGCTAACTTACCTCTTCACTTCTGGGGTGAGTGCATTCTTGCTGCAACATTCTTGATAAACAAAATGCCAGCACCCATATTATTTCATCTCATTTTTTGTTCCAGTCGCAATATATCTCAGTTTGATTTTCATCCAAGATACCAGATGTTCACATCTTATTCAAGCTTTCATGAGCTTTGTCTTGCTCGATTTTACATGAGCTAATATATTCATCTTGTGATCTGTCAATAATGTGAAGCATGAAGTACAACAGTACTATGATTTTATGTTTCACACATCAGGTCATATTTGATCCATCACAGGTGTTCTTGTCATGAATCGTGGACTAATATCATCACTTTTGGCTTTACTTATCAAGACCCGTTCTTGGCTCAAACCCGTTTTTCCTTTCTCTGCAACTTTTATTAATCATTCTCTTTTGGAAGTAAAGTTGCAGGCAAATCTTGTATCACGAAATGTTTTTGAATGCATCGTCTTTGATTCATCTTTGGGATCGAAGATATCCTCTTTGATGATACTAGCTATCATTTGGGGATCTCCCATCTAAATCATTTATGTGATTGATTAGTTCACTGCATCTTCTGTATTGTTCATAAAAGGTGTAATTTATGAACTTAGTCTATTGCAATCAATATTCATTTACCATAAATGAGTTTTAGTCAACCATCTCAGTATCGAATTTTATTCTACTCCCGTGAGTGTTTTATATAATATTCAACTCATGACGTTACATGTCTCGTCCAGGAAATTTGTCGTTGGATTTGAGTCACTATCATTTCTTTTCTTTTGATTTAAACAAAAGAAGAAAAGTTGCATTTTCTTATCCATTTCGAATGGATTTATCATTCTCAAGGCGAGATTGTTTTAAGCCTTTTGACTATGGGTGTCGACCATACACCTATTCTTCCATCAACACCTAAATCAGGTGTTTTTTCATCTAAACAAGATATTCATTTTATTAGTTTGACATGATCCTGCTATCGATGAAACTAGTTGTATCAGTTTAACTATCAGTGAATCCTAATTCTCTTTGGTAGTGCATCATTGTTTGGGTTTGGGTTTTCATATCCAAATGAATTTGATCACTGAAGGTGTAACTTCGAACTCAGTATTTTGTTTCATGTTTCAACCAAAATTTATACAAGTATTTTCTTGTTGGGATTTTGTTAAAGTCATGACTCATGACTGCTTCACATATTTATTAAGGTTCTTTGTATCATCACCTAACGAAGATGATATTCATGTTCCTTTATGGCTTTATTATGTTGCACTATGTGCTATTGTCATTATACGTCTTAATTGGGATGTATTCACAGAACTTTGTGGATCATTAAGATATTCCGAGCTCATTTGAGCCCATCAAACAGTCAAGCCATATTTGAGCTAAATCAGATGCTTCTTCATTTACTTCAAGATGAATCCAAGCCAAATTTTGGGTTTTCTTTAACACACAAATCAATACCACAATCCACAATTTGTTGATGGTGATACTCTCATTATCAATGCGAGACGCTGAGACTGTCTCAACTATTGTTCCTTCGATAGTTTTTGTTTCGATAGTATTAAGCTCCGAGTGGATAGTTTTTGTTTCCATATCGCTGGGAAAAATTAATTTCAATCCTAAGTATTTTCAATACCATTTATGATTATCTGTTTTCAGTATGAACTCAAATGTTGTCATTTTCTTTTAACTACAACAATATTATCAGTTCGTGGTTCATTTCCATGATCAATATGGTTCTCCGAGCTCAACCATTGGTTCTGACTCTCCAATCACTGAACATAGTCCAGTGGCTACACCGAGCATCAAATCGTAGTGCTGCATCTCCATCTAATTCTACAACACCTAATCCTGAATCTGTCATAGCTCCACAAGACTCTAGACCATCTCGAAAATGAGAGACTAAAGCATTTAAGCTTCAAACATCCTTATATGGCCTCAAGCAAGCCTCTCGTCAATGATTTGAAAAGTTCTCTCCAGTCCTCATAGCTGAAGTTTTTCAAAGATCTTCATGTGACAACTCTTTGTTCACATATCATCATGGGACAACTTCAATATATGTCCTCAAGCAAGCCTCTCGTCAATGGTTTGCAAAGTTCTCTTCAATCCTCAGAGCTGATGTTTTTCGAAGATCTTTGTGTGACAACTTTCTGTTCACATATCATCAAAGGACAACTTCAATATATGTCCTCATTTATGTTGATGACATCATTCTTACTGCACAGATGATGCTTTCATCGATTCACTTAAGACACGCCTTGCATCTTATTTCTGAATCAAGGATATTGGTCGTTTGCATTCTTTTCCTAGGCATTGAAGTTTCTTGTTCTAATAAAGGTATTTTTCTATGCCAAAGGAATTATGTGCTAGATATTCGTAGGGGCACGCACCTCACAAATGGTAAGGAATTACCTGATTCAGGTATCTTTGGTCGTCTAATTGGTCGTTTGATATAACTAACTATCACACGCCAGATATTACATACCTCATAAAGGAAATGCATATTCCATGCAGTCTTCCTATCTCTGTCTATTGTGACAATCAAGCAACAATCCATATTGCTCAGAATCCGGTTTTCCATGAGCGTACAAAGCATATAGAGATTGATTGCTACTTTGTACGTGAAAAATTACTGAGTGGTTTGATATTACCAAAGCCCCTTCAATCATCTTTTCAACCTGCAGATTTTTTTTTACCAAGCCACTGAGGGCACCACAATTTGGCCGTCTGGTTAGCAAGTTGGGCGTTTGTTCTGGCTTTACCGCTCCAACTTGAGGGGGCGTGTTATCATTGTTGTGCCACTGTATAGAATCAGTTAGGTTGTTGTAACGAAGTCTTGGTCAGTCCTCCTACCTTGCAGCTTGAGTCTGTTATGTACTTAGTCAAGTCTTGTTATGTAATCTTAGTCTTCCTAGTCTTAGGATTTCCCTCCTTATCATTGTAACTAACATAGCAATATATTCTTATTAAATATTATCAATGAAAATCATTTCTACACAGTTGTGAGAGAAACAAACTCTGTGCCATATTTCTTTGCTACACAAACTTAATCAATGGAAAATGTACTGATTGATAAGATTATTCGGATGGTCATTGTAGATACCCCCTTTTGGACCAAGGGTAAAATGGTCAATTCCATCTAACCGAGTGGCTCAGGGAAAGCCGCTTCGGGGCTCACTAGCGTGCTTGGTGTGTTTTAAGAAGAGGAGTCCGGAAGATAAGCAGGACGTCCGGCATCATGACTCGGGAGCGAAGAGTTGCGGCTCTGAGAGAGTAGGGGTCATCCGGGAGCCGCGGCCATCAGGAAAGTTGGACTGACAAGCATACGTGCCACTGACAATATGGCAGTGTCCCCCTTGGAAATGTCAGGGGCTGACACTAGCAGTGTCCTTTGGAAGAGTACGTGTACGGTAGTCAAAGAGGAATATTTCCAGATCTGGTTTGGGGTAACACGTGTCGTTATCCCAAGGGTTGACTATGTATATAAATAGTCTCCCAGAAACTATTCTTGGTCATTCAGTTATTACCTTTTGTAAAGATCATCCTGTACTATTTTCTAGAGCAGAGTCTGTACCCTCTGAATTCTCTGACTTAATACAGTCATCTAAGCATGTGCTTAATTTGAGAAGAATTCTTTTTTATATTACTGTAATTCATCACTGTCTGCAAATTAAGAGTTAATCAGACAAAGAACCTTCCATACGTTTTTGTTTTTGTTTCAATTCGATTCTTGACTAAATACTAATTTTTAACCTTTACAGGTATTTTGAAAATAAACAAATGAAGCCTATTCTTTCCAAATTCCAAGCATATAACCTTAATATCAGTTATTGTTTTTGCCCCTTTGGGTGATCAAAATCATAAAAGAGAAGAACATTCGATTATCTATTAGGAAGATATATTCCCTTCCACTTTCTCAACCACCATTGTTGGCCAACAAAAAGTGTTCAAGTTGAATAGGTTGGCACATGGGGAAGAGACACCCATATGTATAGTTTTGTTGGTTCAAAGAGATAATATCCTTACTTTTGTTGCTCGACTTGAAAATATAGCTATACTCTACAAACACTGAAATAAACAAAGAACTCCTGGTTAGACAAAGATACCAGCAAAAGATCATTCAACTCAATTCCTAGTACTATCAGCCCATTGAGACAATAAAAGACGAGACTTGAGTCGAGAGGTAAATGTAAACCCAAAAGATGATGGATCAATTAGTTTAACCAGAGAACCAACTTTCATACATCCAGGTAACAACAAGAAGAGGTAAAAGAGAGATAAATGTAAATGATTGCAACGCGATTCATTTATGTATACTCATCCAGTTTTGTTGGGAGGATTAAAGAAATATGGCACTACATCTTGTTTCTCTCACAACTGTAAAGAGATGTGTTTCATTACTCGCTATTTATATGAGTTACAATGCTTAGTAAGTTACATAGATAAGGATTGAATACGATAGAATTGGAAGACTTATAAGACTAATTAGTTACCTAGCTAAAGGAAGGGAAAACTAACTCTGTTACAACAAACAATGACTCTGTTACAAGAAACAAGTCTACATCCTAATCTATAACCGACACAGTTGACATGGTACGTACATGTAGGTGACATGGTACGTATATATGACTTTGTACATATGAGATATCTTAATACGCCCCCTCAAGTTGGAGCGGTAGTGCTTGAACGAACGCCCAACTTGCCAACCAAAACGATTAAACTGCGGATCTCCCAATGGCTATCGAATAAAATGTTCATAAAAAACCGGATTTTGAGGAATGTGAATTGTTGCTTGATTGAAGACCTCAGCTGAATTACGAGCAATAGTTGGTTGCTTATTAGACTTCCAAGAAAAAGGACTATCACCTATAAAATAACCTGTTGTAGAATATCTAGTGAGATACAACGGTCAATTGGGCGACGAAAAATACTTGGATCGGATAAGTAGCTTAAGCTTACTATCCATTGGAGAGGACGAAGTATGTGCCCCTGTGAGGCTAGAGTCCTTTAGAATATCTAGGACATATTTCATTTGGCAAAGAGAGATACCCTTATTGGATCTTGAAATTTCAATATCTAAAAATAAATCAAGAGATATATAATTCACCATCGGATACTTGCAAGGTTGCTGACTTCCAGTGGTAGATCATTGGCAATCTTTCAAGTATGTAGGCGGATTTGTAACACGAGATAGACGAGAGTCAGTTCGAGGTATAATGGACTCAGGTCGTGATGCTGCACATTCTTGATGCAGTTCTAGTGAAGAATCAGTACTACTAGTTGATGTCGTACTTGTACTCGATGTAGGCAAGTGCTCTACATGATTATCACCCGTTGAAACCATTTTATCAATAGGTGTAGCTAGAGAACCTTGATTTGTATGTTCTCATATTAGTGAATCACATTGACTGTGTGATGGTGTTGTATTAAAATGAGATCCTATTAGAACTACATAATAGGAAACTAAATTGTCTCACAAGTGAACCCGTGCAAACTTAGCATGTGAAAACAAAATGAGTCACCAAAAATGGAAACATCTTGAATATATGCGCAAATATGTGCATTTGCGAGATGAAATATTAATTATCTTGATTTGATATTCAAAAACAATAAACTTGTTTTCGGGAAAAAATGACTATTGAGTACAGTCACTAATGAACAACCATGAAAAGATCGGTTTCGATGATCAAGTGGATATTGATTGTGACAGACACAATACCAGATTAAATAGTTGACTGATTGTACCATTACAGTACCAGATGAAACCATTACAGCATTGGTCTCGAAGGTAGAGAGATTTTATGTTGGACGAAAACCAACAGTACCAGATTGATTCATGAAAAAAATTTAGTTTGGCAAGAAAAGTATGTGCCGTTAAACAAAACTTTAACTTAGAAATGGATTCTTCCTGTTCGCGAAATTGTATGGGATCCGCTTGACAGAATAAAGGATAGATGATATTCTAGTGGGTATACATGATTCTCCACTGAACTAATTTATATGCGAATATAATTTCTGAACTAATTTGGAATAAATACGAAAAAATATATTCTCTTAGATATGGAAGTCAATTCAAATGACTAGATTTAAGGATTAAAATGGTTGTAATCCTTAAAGAATGGAAAACATTTTGGGATTTGGATTAAAATGGAAAACAAAAAATGAGATGGATTTAGTGATCGAATGCAGAGGACGAGAAAGTCAATGCACTTCCAAAAGAGAGTTAATTGATTTTAGTGGTTAACTGATTCTTCCACGACAATACCAAAAAAGTGGTTTTGACCCTTGTCATAGGATTTCCAGGAGAAAGAACTACTGTGATACTTATTGACAAAATTGGGTCAACAACAATAATTCTTTGAGCTTTGATTGATTTGCTGACATAACAGCCAATGACTGTAAATGTCAAAAACATGAACTATTTGTCCACGGCCCACAAGAATAAGAGTGGGATCAAATGTTCAATCAGATATAAAATCAACTAGTGAAATTTGGAGCAAGATCTGAATATCTTGTATATATGGATGATTATAACAGTTGCACAAAGTGCAAAGATGTTCAAGAGAACATGAAGTTTCATACTTGAAATCAATTATGAGTAGAACATACTCATATAGTGCCAGATGACGACGATCCAGGCACAAAGAAAATGATAAAAAACAGTACTAGTACAGAATCAGTGCTAGCACGAAGATGTATATGTCAAAAGTGACGTTGACATTAGAGAGAGATTTTCGGCGTGATATTAGCCATAATTAATTGACAGAATTGAAGAATCAATGGTTAGCTCATTGACTTCAGATATATTGATTGCAAAGGCAGAATATTTTTTTTTTTGAATTTATCTGACCAAACAAATTAGAAAACAGTACCATGACGTACTTGTTATAAGACAAAGTCGCGATGAACATGATCCTTAGATACCCATATCGATATTACCAGTAGGGCTTAACTTAAATGATCATACATCTTTGAAGAACATTGATAAAGATGCTGAGAAGATCGATTCAATTAGAAAACGATCAACTAAAAGTTTGAGTCATCATGCATCTTCGCGGATGACAATATTGAGATACAGTACATGTGTGACAATAAAGATCTTGGATAAAACTCAAGAACAAAAATGTTTATGGGCAAAACCCAGGGTAACAGATGATGACCCTGTTGATGAAACTCATGATTTAATTGAAACCACTAGTTATTAAATCTGAGTGAGCTTGTGTTGATGTGCACAAAAGATTTTGTATCGATGACAAAATAAAAAAGATAAACTGATCGATCAAAGATTTGACGAATTGATAAAAGATATACATTAGCTCTGGAGAGCAGAACATATCATTGACTGGACAGATATCCGGATCTTTTAGTTGAATACTCAAGATACAGTGAGATGACTAGTCATGAGACATGAGAGATTCCGGGTATACTCGATTTATCTCTGGGATATTTCTACTGTTTCCGGATATAATGGAAACGTTTTTTTTTTTTTACTTTGAGGTAACCATAGGATTTTCCGTATCAGCTTTTAACGATTATTTAGTGGTATCTTCTGGACAGCGAAGAACTAATATTCCGGTGAATGTAAAGTGGATCATTCACGGCACTACTTTTTTTTTTTTTAGATTGAATAAATTGCTAGCACAGCAATGAAGAAAAAATATATGATGAAAATTATCTTCACCGATGCTAAAATTCACGATTTTTCGATGTAATCGTGAATACCATACCATCTCTTTGCACCTGATGGCTTTAAAATATTTATACAATATTAAAGATAGGATCTTGATGATAGAATCCTTACAATGATAATCTGGTGACTTGAGTGGTGATGAATCAACCACTATTAGAACTTTGCCACAAATCCATGGCTTGAAAAAATAAAATTGTCTGTACTTGAGCAATCTCAGCTACAAGCAGACGAAACTTGAGCAATCTCAGCTACAAGCGGACGAAACAGTGATTTAATTTGGTCTTCTATGAGACTAAAACGTAAGGGAAAAAAAATATTATCTTTGATGCGACAAGTGACTGTTTGAAACTGCTTAAAAACAGAAACTAAAATTGGCAAAAATGCCATGATTAACTGCATCAAAGGAAAACTATATTGAAATATAGGCGGAAGCAATTGGATAGAGAACATTTTGTTCTATTGATAACGAAACAGATTAGAAGCAAAATTAATTGCGATTGGATCGAGAGCTTTTGTCATTCTTCTTTACCCAGGTGCCGTAGTTATCACCAATAAGCAATGGAGTGAACAAAATAGAATTAGGATTATCAGGATTATCAGCCGGATGAACATAGAAACGATTGTTCGAAGAATTACCTGATTCAGTGCTGATGTTGAGACTCCTTTGATGGAGGACGAGTTGGAGGAGGAGTGCCATCTTCGCCAGACATGGAGAAATCGAGAAATTTTTGACTAACCTAGCTCTAGTATACCATAAAGAAATATGGCACTACATCTTGTTTCTCTCACAACTGTAAAGAGATGTGTTTCATTACTCGCTATTTATATGAGTTACAATGCTTAGTAAGTTACATAGATAAGGATTGAATACGATAGAATTGGAAGACTTATAAGACTAATTAGTTACCTAGCTAAAGGAAGGGAAAACTAACTCTGTTACAACAAACAATGACTCTGTTACAAGAAACAAGTCTACATCCTAATCTATAACCGACACAGTTGACATGGTACGTACATGTAGGTGACATGGTACGTATATATGACTTTGTACATATGAGATATCTTAATAAGGATAAAAATCTCAAGATACTCGAGACGAATAATTTGAATAACAAAGGAGAATTGAAGTGTGTATGTTTCAAATGTCGATTAAAAGCAGCAGTTATGGTTACCTTCTTCCGACTCAAGTGGAATTGCCTATGGAGTCAAATGTTAACCATAAAAGTCTGATCACCTCATGCAGGAGTAGGACATTATGAATTTTTGATAGTCAGGCTAACCCAAGAAACACGGGCAGTACATGTACTATCAACTTATTTTCTGGCCATACCTGTTGATGCTAAAGAATCTTATCAATCAACTGAGAACCATCGGAGTTTGTATCAAAAAAAAAAAAAAAAAAAAACTGAGAACCATCGGAGGACCTGGGATTAGCCCAGTGGTTCCTCATCGGTCTCCCCCTAGGGGAGACCCGGGATCGAGTATCCCTGGATGTATCAAAAAAAACTGAGAACCATCGAATTTTCAATCATGACCTTGTTTTTGTTTGTTTTCATCGATCAGCTGGGTCTGATTCGAGATCTTATTACGAAACTAACATGATTATAACACCAGGTAAGTAATTAGAGGAGGATTTTAAAAAAATAATAATTAAAAAAAAACATGTAAAACTAGAGATTTGCACTGCTGAAAACATTTTTCTTAATGGTAACAGAACCAAAATCATCTACTACTATTACAGGAAGGCTTTGCATTTGCATTATACTCACAATTCCAAAAACTCATCGACTGACAAGACTAAACTAGCTTGAGGGGTTTACTTAGAAAATTACTTGGTCTTGTAAAATTTTAGTAGAATCTCTTGCAAATGTTATATATGCGGTCAGTAACTGAATGTTTAGCAACTTCTCATGAAACAACAAGGAGAGAGGAAAAAGAGAGCATTTCCTAACTTTTACCTGAAAGACTCAAAACTTCCCTCCTCGTTGACTGCCCAATCAATATTATTTTCACTATAATATCACACTAGCAAGTGTTAAATCAAGATGCAGATGCATAAAAGCTGGAAAGATCCTTAGAGAATTCCTTTTTGATGACTTCTCTCTTGAGTTTTAGAGCTGCAGTGACCAGACCAGATTCAGGAGTCCATGCCTCGGGCAGCAATTTAATTTTTGCCGGTATCTCAAACTTCTCTAAACGACCTTTCTTTGCCGCCTACAAACAAACAAGGAAAAAAATACGTGAAATGATAATTCCAGTTTTGTACGAGTGTTAGATAAACAAGACTTTCATTTCGATATATCTATAAACCGAAAAGAAAACCTGCACAGACAAGAAAATTAGCAACTGACTTGGAGAAGTCAAACGGCTATTTCTGCCTTAGATACTTGCCATACTTGCCATACTTGTACATTTTCTTCTTTTCTTTTCTTTTCTAGTTCCTCTTATCTTACATTCAGGATTTAAAAGTGCATGAAAGGATTTCTCAAATCTAGTTTCTCAATATGAATGACTAAACATGATAAACAAAGATATAATTCAAAAAAAAGAGTTGACATATACACACCTGCACAAGTGATCCATGCACTTCCTTCACGGTTTGTTCTTTCTGACACAAATCTGAGAAACCAGTAAAATCAATGTTGTTCTTTACAGCCCAATCTTCTATAGCATGGTGTGCCGCTACAACAAGAGCCACACAGTAACTATGGAATGGATCGGCATGCATCATAATATTGTCTACATACGGGCTCACGGAAAGGGCAGCTTCCACCTGCGGAAGAAAATTTAAGTCACTGCAGAACCAAAAGGTGTGTGGATTAAAAGAATTATAAACATACACAACTACTACTCACCTTTCCAAGGGAAACATATTCTCCATGCTGAAGTTTCACTATGTCCTTTTTACGATCAATTATTTCAAGGCAACCATCTGAGTGAAACCGCCCAATGTCTCCAGTGTAAAACCATCTCATTCCTCTCTCATCAACCTGCATACACATTAATATTGTTTAAAAAACATACCATCACTTATTTACTTTTCTATTTGAGCAGCCTTGGTTTCTTCTAAAATGCAAGTAATAGTAGTCAAGACTCGAGCTATTAGGAGATAATACCTTATAAACTTCATTTGTCTTTTGTTCATTTTTGAAGTATCCTTGGGTAACATTGGGACCACCGATAACTATTTCCCCTCGAGCCATGGGTGAATCACTTGTTAAATACCCACCTTCAGGCCAGTCAATCAACTGAATAAAGAAACATTGTTCAGTTAATACATTTAATACAAGAGGAGATAACACTGTCAATAGAATGTTTGAGTAAGCTAACGAGTGTAATCACAAGTCTTAAGAAAATAAGCAGCTAAAATTAAATCAAATACTACAGAAGGAGATCTGAGAAAGTAATTCAAGTAACAAAACTCATTCAGCTTCTCCTCGTTTGTGCAACTTATTAACCAGAGAAATCCATTAGTTATCATACATGAGGTAACTTACGAAGTTCACCAAGTTCTAGACAGATAGATATATAAATTAATAAGATTTAGATCTTACTGATTAATTTACATTAGCTACAGAGATTATTGGCACTGCAATTTTCTAAACATCATTCATTCTTTAGCTATAGTACATTGACGTAGAAGGCGAAACTGCAAGTTAATCAGGAAGAATTGAACAGAACTCTTGGAAATTTGATCCCAGCAAGGTAAATAGGTGAATTGCCTTGGATTTTCGCAAATAAATTAATAATAGTGTATCTTTTCCTAGACCACCAGTCATCAGTCAGAGGTGATTGCAAATAAAAGTTTATGATACATTTGCCCAGATACCTTTTCTTATTATCCTGTAAAAGAATACATCCAGTTTTTTTCCGTACCTTAATATATGAGCAAGGAAGTGGAGCACCAACACGGCCAACAGATGTATCGTCGAACTCAGAAAAAGTCCCACCAGCACAAGTCTCAGTGAGACCATATCCTTGTCCAATCGGAGATCTGGATAAAAGAAGTAATCATCAGAGAGAT
Source organism: Papaver nudicaule (assembly GCA_023529015.1). Taxonomy (NCBI): domain Eukaryota; kingdom Viridiplantae; phylum Streptophyta; class Magnoliopsida; order Ranunculales; family Papaveraceae; genus Papaver; species Papaver nudicaule. The sequence continues at coordinate 52,964 of JAJJMA010217764.1, read as the reverse complement.
AAACAATGCAAGAACCAAGTGAAGGAAGTCATTTAAATGCAAGGCCAATAGACTTTCTCCATCATTTGCGTTTCGACAAAGAAGAAACTCCAATTCTCCTATTATCACCATCATAGAAAATAGACTTCAGTTAATAGATTTTGAGACCTTGGCCATGATTACCAGGAGCACCCTAAAATTTAAACAACTTTAGGGTAGGGAAGAAGGCCCAAAAAGAAAAATCATAACTGAAGGACCACCTGTGTTGGTTAGAGATCAGCCATATTAGCAGGATTGAAACATTGACATTTGTTACTTCTATATTTTCCCTTCGATATTAGTGACCTGTTACTTTTATTATTTTAAGTCTATAGAAACACAGTGAATCATTTACAGGGCAACAAGTGCGAGATTTCTAAAAATGCGAAAGTATGAAGCATGTATCTCACATAATGATAGAAGAGTAGAAGACCTTCTGTACTTTAATTGGTGTAAAATGGAATGAGACCCAATTAAAAAAAAAAACTCACCCGATGCATATATTAATGAATCTTTGTGTATCACCAGAAAGAGGAGCTCCTCCTGAAAGCAGGAAGCGAATGCGTCCACCTAAAATGGCACGAACCTTTCTGAAAACAAGCATATCCCAAAGCAGCTTCTCTATTCCCCATGCTCCAAACCAACTTCCATTCACCGCTAACATCCTACGCTTATATGCTAAATCAAATAGGGTCTTGGAAAATCCACCCTTTGCATCAACCTGAGAATTATAACGAGGTATTCATGAATGGGATCTTTATTACTATTATTTTCATACCAATTTAACTATTCATGAAGTGTGTATGCATGACAAAACTCACAAACCTTTTTCCTTACACCATCTCGAACACGATCAAGAATGGCTGGCACTGCAGTCATCACAGTTGCCCCTAACACAGAAGCATCCCCCTTTGTTCCCCTTTTTATCTTGTTTGATGTATCAGTAAGAGTCAAAGGCGATCCATATCCAATGGAAGATCCAACACCAACCATTAGATTCTACGACAGAAAAAATCAGATTCAGATTCAGATTCATAAGAGATATATCATATATCTTAAGTTCTAATTTCGCTAGCCTATAGTCGTGCAACATAGAATTCAGTTGAACGCAGTATCCCTGTACCTCAGCTGCCAATTCAAGAATGTGAGCTAGTGGTAGGTATGCCAAGTAGATATCTTTGCTTCCAAGGTCTGGAACAATTGTCATGACAGCTGAAAGAGTAGCTAGCACATTCCCATGGGACATCATTACTCCCTGCAAGCAGTGTAAAACAAAATCCCAAATATTTAGCTAGCACTGCAGGTGATCAGGGGTTACAATTTAGAGAAGTAATCAAGTTAGTGATTTTACTGTTTTGATAGATTATATATATCTTGAACTGATATACATAAAAAATTAAGAATAAGTCACAATAACAGTTCACGGGAAACTGGAACAAGGTCCGACTTAATTGGATGGCATGAAAAACCAAGATGTGCACTTCCTTAGATGAGGATGACTATGTAGGATACCATCCTTTGGTATTTACGACACATCTTTCTCAATTGCCAAATTTTTGCACATCAAATTGATGGAGCAAATAGGAGCACAAATAGAAGTGTGTGCATATGTAGTCAACTTAGAATTTACTATCTGGAGAGCAATAAGAAAAAAACTGCTTCCACCTACCTTTGGCAACCCTGTACTCCCACTGGTATACATAATAACTGCAGTATCAGCTGCTAAAGGCAAATCAGCCTCAACAGGATTTTCTCCACCAATTTTCTCCACTTCTGCAAATGAGGTGATTGACCAGCTAGTGCTGCTTTCCACTGATGAGATATCAGATGGAATCCCATCATCATCTATGAAAATCACCCGCTTTACGGTGTCCAACTGTCCACTTATGTCTGCAAGTTTTTTCAATTCCTTTTTTCCACAAATGACTGTTGAAACTTCTGTCTGAAAACAATAATAAATATGAAAGCCAATAAGTACACTCAGATTGTTACAGATAAGCAATATTAGACTGGATACAGATATAACATATAATCTGCAGAGATGGTAGATGTATATCTGGAGAAAAAATGTGCTCCAAGTAACAATGTCCCTCCCTGACAGAGTATTGAAACTTGCAGAATTTGAATTCAATATTCCCAAGTAACTGTATACTAGCCTATGTCACTATATTCTACTATATCTTTCAAATTTCTAACTAGTGTGGCAGATATTGAAGGTTATCTGAGTAAATTAATCTGAAAACCCAGTACAATATAGAAACTTTTATTGTTTCCGAGTGTAACAGAAAACTGAAGTAAGAGTTAAGTAGCATCCTTGACACATCTCTAACTCCTCCGACTCCTAAGGCTATGCTCTTAGTTCTACATTAAGCACACCCGAAGCAAAGAAAATATTCATGCACTGTGCATTATTCTGACAGGCCACCATTAAGTTTTTTTCTTCCTAAACAAATAACATTAAGCAAGTTCAAAGTTCGATAGAAAATCACGTTAAATTTAGAGCAAGGGAGACAGATAAAAACCTCATTTAATGAGTGAGCTAGTGCCTCCTCTCCTAGAGAAGAGTATATGGTGACAACTGTAATATTGCGCCTGAAGCACCCCTGTATTAACACAAATGAAATTAACAAATTAGGAAAAAAGAAAGAAAAAATAGTACCAAAAGAGTAAGAGAAAAAAAAATGCTGAGCATAAAAAAATGCTGAGCATTGACCAAATAATTAGACATCCTAGAATATATCATTCAATTTCAAAGTTCTGAATTTATTGTGACTTGCAAACGCTAGCGAGAAAGCTGAGCATAAAAAGTTAGCAGTGAGTCAGAAAAAAAATATATACATGAAACTGATATCTATATGATGCAAGATCAGCTACATCATCCATCCGATGTTAAAATACGGGAAAGACTCGGATGAGGCAATAACCTGTAATGCAATAAGCCACTCCGCTTGTGTATCAGCAAAAATCGCTACACGCTCTTCCTTCTGATGCCCGAGCTGTGCCAAACCCGATGAAAAATTGCAGGCAGCTTGAAAAGCTTCTCCGTAGCTTAGCCACTCATAGTTTCCCAGATGAAGCTTCTCGAAAGATCTTCCACCAACCACTTCAGTCTCTCTAGCAATTATCTTTCTGGTCCCAAGTAAATTCCTATCTCTGTACAATTTGCATGAATGCTCAAAAAGATCTGCAAGCGTTAGAATTCCCTCCCACGCTGATTCAACAGGGGAGTCGAAACGATGATTTCGAATTGCATATCCAGACTCGCCTCCAACATCAACAGTTAGTCCTCTCCGTTTATCTCTTTTTGAATTCCGGAGTAAAATAGAGCACACAAGAGGAACAAGGATTCCAACAGCATACACACTCATTTTAGAGCATATGCAATACTTTCGCTTGTAGCAAAGCTCTTTCAATTGAAATCTACAAAAACAAATAATACTTCGTCAATTTAATTCATATCTAATAATACCATTAACAATATCACCAAACAAAACTCCCAGTAATGTAAGAATTAATAAAATCAAGATAACTCAAAAGCTGGCTAAATAATTGGCTAGTTACTGGATGCGTGTCGCTCATGTGTGACTCGTGACCACTGACCCAGAAATGGCTAATTATAGTCGTGCATTAGTAACCTCAAAACAAAGTAAGAATAACCAAAGGATCAACTTATACATACATTCAAATTAAGTTAAGTAGTTGATTTGCTTAAGATTAGCTACTTCTCGAACACCCCAAGACGTTATACCAAAATCAATAGAAACTATTGGGAAATTAAATAAGAAGACAAAGAATTACAGTGATTTGGCAATGTGCCTGCTCTACTGCAGCAAAATAATCTTCTTATTCAAAATCAGAGAATAAACAACTTTAGAGTTTTTCTCACACCTCTTAGAATTCACCCTATGCTAAAACCAAAGGGTTGTGACTCCTATTCATAAGATTAGGTATTTACTATAATCCTCCTAGGAATAAAAGGCCTAATAGAGAACAAATTCCTAATATAACTAGAAACAATAAGATTCATAACATTATCAAATTCATGAATGCAAAATTTTATATAAAAACAATTAAAATGTCCTTAAAACTCAGTTCAATTTCATGTTTAATTACATTAAGCTTATGCATGTCTACAGAATCATCGGTAACAAATTCATAAACACTACAATTCCCATTCAAATAAACTTCAAGAACTAGTCCTCTTGGCAGCAGAAGGTAGAGCAGAAGATCTCAAAGACCTATTCCAACAGTTAACTAAACTCCAGCTACCATTGTTTCCGAAATCTCGAGACCCAAGTCAACCTACATTATTCTTTATGTATCACATTATCACTATTCTATCAAATTTCACTAATCAGAAAAAATTACAAAATAAATCTATTTACAAAATCATGAGCCGATCAAAAACTATAAAAACTCTCCAATGCATCACCAAATTGATCAGAACAACACACAAGATTACATAAACTAGAAGAAGGAGAAGTGATCGATAACCATACCTGAATCAGAGCCCTAAGTAAATCTGTGTGTGTTTTTTGTTTTGTATTTAATAGAGAGGAGCAGAAGAGTATGTATGGAAGAGAAAGAGATGGGCGGAGATAACAACAATAGTTTATTGGTTGGAATTTTCACAACATATTTTTATTTTATTTTTGTATTTTTTCTTGTGAAAGGGTCCTGCTGCTCATTCCTGATTCCTGAAGGACCTGAACTACTCTCTGATTCTGCAAATCTGGTTGTTGGGTAAGGTTTACCCAACTCCCGGGTTCTTAGCGAGTACGTGTCGTAATCTGATGTGATTCTGGTGGTATACTTAAACTGACTGGATAGAAGGGACTGTAACATAACACTGAGTTGCGGACAAATTGGATCTTTTATGAGAACCTAACTCATTATTAATAAATGACTAACACTCCCGATTCGAGAACTAAATCGGTGGATCGTTTGGATTTTGTTATCCAGTTCAGGCCTGGTTACAAGGGCTGATATGGTGTGGTGTTTTTGAAGTTTATCATACAGGTTTTTTATGCAAGAGTTAAAAGTTAAGTTAGGTAGTAGAGCATTATGTTCAGGACAAGACTAGATATGAAGTCTGGAACTTGATGGTACCAAACCTTAGACTAACTTAAATTTCCTAGCATGTTATTGCCAACTTAACTGGCTTATTAACAAGACCTTCGAGCATGCCCATGTGACCTACTATCAAAAACTATTTAAATGAAATCTAATGTCTTCAATAACATTTTGATTTTGCCACAAAAGACTGTCTCTGCAGTCTGCATCATTGATTGCAGTAGCAACATTTTTGAAGTTTATCCTAAGAGATTAAAATTTTGAATCGGTCATTTAGACAGACAGCAGTTCGAGTTTAATTAGTTAAACATGTATCCATAGAATGTGACAACTGACCGTTCCATAAAAATAAATATAATGTGACTACTTGAGACACATTTATTACAGGAAAAACTACAAGGTTTGAATTCGGGTCTTTACTGTTATTCTGATAAACCAAAATTACACCAAATACATATACAACCTAATTCTCACCTTTGACCAAAAAACCACTTCTTGGTCACTCTACATATGCAACAAGGTTTGTTTGAAACCCAAACAACCCCAAATTAAGTAGTAATCCTTCTGATGGAGGGGCCACTAACCTGCTATGCCTGCCTATTCCATATAGCCAATGGTTTCAAAATTGCTAACTTTTGACACCAAATTGGTTGAACAAATATTAGCGCACTTCTGTATCACTTTACCATGTCAAGAAAGAGTGTACAATTATCAGATATGTTGAATTCTCAAACAGCGGGATTTCAGGCATCAAGCTCTTCAGGGAAGAAATCCAAATCCTTTGGTGGACCTTGACGAAGTTTTTCTTGAAGCTCCAACTGCTTAGGAAGAACTAATTCAGTTCTTTCACCCGATGATGAAAAATACCTCTGCAGCACCATCTGGGTCCAAAAGAAAATTCTAAAATCTGAGAAATCTAGAACTAACAAAATCTCAAGATAAAAACTAAGACGATATCAATAAATGAAAGGTTTCTGGCATACCATGGCAGCATATGCATCAAGTTTTCCTTGTCGAGCAGACTTTTTGACACCCCTAAAAACAGTTTTAAGAAAGTCACATTAAATATAAGTGCATAGGTAGTTTACAGTTATCTATACATCTTGATAGTACATTCGCAGCTGCTAGATAGAGGCTCTACTACATTATCAGAAAACATGAGTATACAGTGCAGATTCAGATTGCTGGGAAGGTTGCAGAATGTGCTGTCGTATAAGCTAATAACTATAAGTTGAAACTAAATAGAATGCCAAATAGAAAGTAATTACATATCAATCATAAAGTCGAGGGCCTCCAGCGATGTACCATATTCATCCTGCAAGTATACTCTCAAACCCCTGTTTATAAAAGCAAATGGAAGTTAAAATTACAAAACAAAGCAAATATATATTCTAGCAAGTTTAGTATAGAAAATTTACAAAACACACACACATATATACACTTACATAACTGACCAAACTGCAAAAATATTCAAAGAAAAACTGATACAGAAGGATAATCTAACACATACTACAAGTGGATAACTAACAGCCTTTTGGGTTTTAAATCGATTGCAACTGATACCATAGAAAGATAATCTAACATATATCTTTGGGATTTGATATCAATTGGATCAACTGAACACTCGGAAAGTGCTAGACAGAATAGTTGCAAAACATACAAAGAAAGACACAACTGAGGACACTAAATAGAGCCCTCACATTGCATCTCGTTGAAAACTGTGATCACTTGATTATTACCGGTCAGTAGGAATTAGAATGCTGACGTGTTTCAAACTCAAGTCTTGGTATCAACACCCAACTAATTTACTACTCTACTAGAGACGCATCTACACCCACAACCAGGTCCAGTAGTTTAAAGGTCTGAATTAATAATAATATTGAGTTGTTACAAACCACCTGCATGTATGTGAAAAGCCCAGGTTGCTGAGGAAATACTCTGGTTTAGTGGCTTTCATAATAGGAGTGGAGGACAATCTGATTAACGTTTTACTGATTTCTGATCAATACATTTTGTTCTCATGCAGTCAACTGGTTTTGTTAACAGACTTGTAACGTTGCACCTGATTGTACCGTTAAACATATTAGAATGCTTAAGCATGATGAGATATGGAGTAGCTCCTCAACATGCAACTAAAGATCCTGACTAAGGATCCAGACTATGTAAACTGTTGATGTTTAACCAGTAATAAATGTTGTTTTTCTAGTGAAATGAAAAGAAGGGAAGGCCAGTGGTTTACAGCATGATTACGTTAAGTGGACAAATAAAAATGCATTGGCAAAATCGTCTACAAAATTCATGTCACTATGTGCAAAAGGTAATTACAACTAGAAGGTGTCCGACCAAGCATTTTGGAGCTTATTATATTTATCCCTCTCATTCGTCAACGCGCATGCTAGTTAACGTAGATAATGCTCTCAGCAGAAAAGTAAAAAGAGTATAACTCCCAAATCTGTTATGACTTCCGCTGCAATCAGTAAATAACAAATTTATATACAATCACCTCTCAGCAGCTCGAACTGCAAACCGTCCAGCAACACTACGAACTTTATTCGATTGTGGTGTCTCCTTCCCATCAGAAGATTTAGGTAGCCCTACAATAAACTCATCAACTTCCTACAATTAATTAAAAAACTAACTCAGAAACGTAAATTTAACTGAAATTGTACAATGCATCACAAAAATCAATGGTGGGCACCTCTTCTTCGGCAATCTGAAGTAGTCGAAGCTCCAGTTTCTCCCCTCTTAACTCCAAAACCTAAACCAGATAACATAAAACCCTAAGACAATAGAAAGTAAAATGACATAAAGGGGAGGATATGTGTAATTGTTTGCTTTATACTTACAGTTAAAGGTCGAACTGTAAAGCCTTTGCTGAGAGCAATCCCAGTACGTGACATTCCAAGGTCTACACCTAAACTGAATCCTCCTCGCCATTTTGGATCAATTTTATGACGTTGGGCATTTGAAGGAATAGTATCGTCTAAAGAAACTGATGCCCTAATTGAATTTGACATTCTTTTCCCATTTTTGGTTGATGATATGGTTAGTGAGGATTTTGTGCTCTCATTGACCGGAAGAAAATGAAGAGAAGAGGAGGGTTTTGGGACTGACAATAAGAGTTGGCACTGGCAGTATTGGTGGTGCAGCATTTCCTCCTTGCAGATTTTTTGATTCCCAAAGGAAAGAAAAGATAAGTGTGAGCAAAGAGCTACACAGATGTTTGGGCTCTCCAAGTCCAAGATATGACACGTTGTTATCGGCACCCACTGGGGTGCCCTCAATAAATGTAGTAGATTTGCATACAAACTATATGATGAAAATAGTTGTATCAATGATTCTACGTTGACACCCAAAAATCTTCAGGAAGATCCCGCAGTACGATCCGACGGACAATATTCTGCGATCGGTGCATTGGGATGGTGAGCAGGCTAAAATTGGGTCTCTCAGCATTTTTTTCTTTCACACGGAATTTTCTCCTAGTTTTCTCTCGGTATACTTAATTAGCATTCTCAATTCAGAATAGAAGTGGAGAAAATTGTTGGAACAAAGAACATATACAACTGGATACCATATTCCATATGTATCATTAAAGCATGTGGTTTGATTTCTTGTAATGTCCATAGCGTAGTACTTAGAATATCCGGAAACTCGTAAACCATAGGACACTCGGTCATGCGCTCCATTTCCTCGGTTTTCATTTATTTACGACCTCTTTACTTACAATCTCTATTTATAGCTTTCGCTTTCAAAAACAAGCTTTATTTTTCTTTTTTCGATTTTGTTTTACGAAAGATCACGACAAGAGATGTTGCATTGTGAGCTCGCTGTTTGAGAAACACGAACATGAAAACTCACCCACTATATTTTCTAAAACTTTCAGAAAAAAATCTCTTCCAGTAGTCTCATTATTCTTCACATCATGTAAGAAAAATGTATTTTCAAAACTTCACTTAATTAGATAATCATACTTCGAAAGCACGTAGGTATGGTCATATAGTGTATCCGAAGATGGGTATTTGCTTGCCGTAACCTTGAAATTATTTATAACACGCGTAGCTTCAGTACCGGAGGAATAACACGCACGTTTATCATTCAATGCCTTATAATTTTCGCATATGTTTTTTATCAGCATAGTATCACCACTCAATTAAAAATGTGTGGATCGACTAAATCAATAACATCATCTACAACATGGGAAATCAGTATCCCGGATCCGATATAGAAAAAACTCAAACCTTCAAAATGAAACCTTCACCTCAAATCCATTCTTGTCGGAATCCATCGCGATAACAAAGCTCTGCTAAAAGTCGCACGACGGCATTTTATACAATAAGAGTTGTTTCGTCCGACACAAACTCCGTTGCGGGTGGTCTCGTGAAACTTCTAGAGATCACAAATCAACTAAGCACACTGCTATATAGACAGAAAAATACCCAAAATAAAATAAAAAATCAGAAGAAAAAAAAACACACCTAAGAAAAATGGAAGCGAGAATTTTATAAAATTGAAAACAACAGAAAGGTTCAGAAAACAACGGAAGCGGGGGAAGAAGAATCCCAAACACCACCCCAACACCAGAGAAGACACATACGGGTATACTGAATGCAGGCAGCATGTGGAGAAAGCAAAGTGGTTTAGTCAGCAGAATAAAGATAGGAACCATTCACTACCATCTCATGGATCTAACTAGCCTGGTAGCAGCACACATGGTCCCAACGAGGATATTGATTAAATAATTGCAAGAGAAAGCAAAGTAAGCCAATCAAAACCCCTATAATGCTAAATATCCTTTTTAAATAAACAAGCAAGATTAAATTTAATATTTCCATTTTAGAAAAGAATGTTCCTCAGTGACGAACCATCACGTCCGAAGAAGATTTTATTTTAAATTCCATATTAGAAAAGCATGTTTTTCCATGACGAACCATCACACCCGTTAATAATAACCAAGTCACCAAAGAGGGTTTTATTTTTTTGTTTTAGGTTATAAAGCATAGTAAATAATTAATAAAGTAAGTAAGGATGTTAATAAGGATGAGAAATATGATCAAGAGATCTGTCATCACTAAACAATCATCAAACTAATATATTATTTTATTCTTCATTAATCACATATTATCACCAACCTTTGGATAACATCTAAGTCACTGTTATCCCCAAAATTTGTTTTCTCATTGGACAGGAAGTTCTCGACTACCAGAATTTATTCGTCTGAGCCACCAACTAGTAGATCACTCTAGTTGTAACCCAATCGAACGCATTAGGGTTTGTGAATTTAGGTTGATCTTAGGAGTTAGATTTTCTAAATCAAGGTCCATTTACTAGTCTTGTCTTTTATCGTGATTGCTCTACATAATCCCTCTACAAGGTCGCACGATTTTTTACTTGTGTACAGAGTTGTTCGACTATTACACTTATCTTACAACTCTCTACTAACGCTTTAGGTTAATCAAAAAGCCAATTTAGTTGACGACCTAAATAATTTATCAATCAATCATGAACATTAATAATGGTAAATACAAATGATAAGTATGTAAATAATTTAGAAAAAATCATATGCGTATTGATTTATATCATGTTTAGAGCATTGAATTCATTCTCAATCAATAATATACTTAGTTATTCATGATTTTAGTGAAATCCATGATGTACAATTGAGAAAGGAAAAAAGAAACGGATACAATTGTGAAGTCACTCCAAAACCCTAGCGTTTACTGCTTGTAGTAAAAGTTGTCTTCAATTAGCCCTAGATCTCCCTTTTTATATCTTTCACTACTTGCCTCTCAGGTATCCTCTTAGTTTAAGGATTAAAATTCCTTTGGGAGCAAATTTTATTCATTCAGGAGTCTAAAAAAAGCACCAAAACCTTCCAAAGATGGTTATTTACGTCCAAAATAAATCTTAGGCTCGGATCCAGAAGAGCAACGGTCCATATCAGTTACAAACAGATGGAGGTGTTTTCCTCCTCACGTGCCTGCCACATGCGCATAATAAATAAACAATCATATTTAGGTTTCTGCAGCACTTATATCTGTTGCAAAATTGAAAAAGCAGGGGTACCGAAATATGCAACCAACTTTTTAGGTTGGTGAGTCTATGGTAAGATATGGATGATCTCAAAAATCATTATCCAAATCTGTGTAACCTCAGTTGGATCGTAAACGATCAATTCCAATGCAAGACCAGGTCTTGGTGAATCCCTCGAAAGGATTGGGAATTAATTGCAGGTTACTAATGTACAACTTGTGTTGCTTTAATTATATAATCAAATATATAATTTGGAAAGTAAAGCACACAAGACACCAGAAGTTTTGTTAACGACGAAACCGCAATCAGCTGAAAAACCCTGGGACCTAGTCCAGTTTTTGAACATTGCATAATATCAAGTTGACTACTAACACTAGCCTACTATCAAACCTTAGACTGGGATGTAAATGAGACTGACTCAAGCCTTGCAAGCGAATCAGTTACCGTCGCGCTCCTTGCGTCTATTGGATCTCGTAAAACCCTACGCACTTGATTCCCCTAGTTGACATCCTTCGCAGGCCTAGGAGTTTCTTTAACCAATGTTAAAGGCTTATGGTACTCGATCTGCTTTGCAACATAGAATACTGGTATATATCTGTCGTGTAACAGACTAACACCCGAAAGTGACTTCCTTTAGATATGATCAAGGTTATACGGAAATCTACTTACAAGTTAGGAATGGCATGTAAATCAAGTAAACAATGCCTAACTTGTCTCTACCTTAGTTGTGAAAAGACTTTGAAACCAATATTTACACAACCAGAGCTAACTAGGTCTTATAACACGAACGTGCAACAGTACGTTGCTTTTTTCAACCTTGTTGTCACTTAATTGTTCTTGAATGGCCTTATTTCAGAAGAGAAGGACCGTAGAATAGACAAGAACAAGCTGAAGCTACCAAGGTTACAAGTTACTCTGTAATTACCAAAAGGTAAGTTATCGCCTATTTGTGCTTCACAACTCTCAACTGAAGTCTTCTATAGTCCAAACTTTTTAAGAGTACAGGAGGAAAATCGGAGCTCTTGTTCACAAACCTATACACGTACCGATTGGCAAACTGCCAATGCTTCAAGTTAGGGTTTAACTGGTTCCGCTCGAAAGTACTTGGGATGGGCTAATTTTCGTACTTAGACGTGGTTACGTCCTGAGATATAATCTAACATACTCGCTCTAGAGTATAACTCCTAAGATTCACCTTTTCCTACATTGATTTGCAAGCAAACCATTGTGATCGAAAGTGTATTGAATCTATCCCATATGTATCCTATAATTAGTATATTTGTAAAGCATACCAACATAATTCATAGTTATGTAAATAGGAATACATCTCAATAAGCTATTAACACTAATAAAGTAGTTGACTATATTTAGGAAGATAGATTAAGTAGAATAAAAGTAATTATGTAAGTCACAACTCCTACTAACCTTTTGTCGATAAAAAGGTAATGATGTCGTCGTGATTACGCTTCATTCTTCGTCTTCAAGGTCTCACCAACCTAATCCAATTCCTAATTCCGAAATCCAAAACGTTAGTAGACTAAATCAAGGATTGTGCTTTGACACCTAAAACTGACAACTAGCTTGAAATACCAACACTAGTAGGTTTGACAGAGCAATGCTCTAACAATTTTCCTCCTTGTTGGTTCGCGAACCCTACACTCGTGAAAACTCCCGCAACTTTTTTTATTTTGGGTTCGCTGGAAGAAAAATATTATGAAGATCATACAAAGTCAAAAGCTCACTAATATATAAAACCTAGTACAACTTTTTGAAAAAGAGGGGATACCGAGATATACCACCAACTTTTAGTTTTCGTGAACCTAGTTGATTTTAGGTTGTTTGAACGATCTCACAAATCAATATTCAAACAACAACCTGAGTATAGTTCAGAGAACCGAACCCTATCAAGAACACGTTCTTGTAGATCTCAATAGAGATGGATTCACTACAGGTTATGAATCAGCAAACTTGCAATTACTTCAATCATATAAATCAGAGATAATATAATGCAGAAGGGAAAAATAATGCAAGACACCGGAATTTTGTTAACGAGGAAACTGCAAACCAGCCGAAAAACCTATGAACCTCGTCCAGATGTGAACACCCTCAGTATTAAGAGAATACAAACGCTAGCCTACTCTCAGACTTCGAACTGAAATGTATCGAGACTGAATTAACCCTACAAGCAATCCAGCTACCAATGTGTTCCTACGTCTCTTGGCTCCCGCAGAAACTTACGTACTTGATTCCCATAGCTGACGTCCTTTACAGACCTAGAAGTTGCTCCACTTCCCTTCGTAAAGGCTAGCGCTACCCTGCCTCTAACATGATGCCTAAAAGTACTCTGATAAAAATAAGAATACGATTGTGATTTCCTTTAGACTTAAAGTCAAGGTTAATGGAAATCGGGTTTACTGAATATGGCTTATTGATCCAGCCTAAACAGTTTTACCTCCTAACGCTAGACGAACTTAGTATTAAATCTAGTTCGTGAATATGCGTTATGGAACTTTTAGGGTTTACGATTCAAGATCTACCGTACGAAGTTTCTATTAAATCTTGGTCGTGATAAGATTGAAATAATTCAATCGACCCAAGATCCAAGATCAGGAATTTAACTTCCGACCTGTGCTTCACGATCCTCAAGTGAAGTCTTTCTATAGTCGTAGTCCAAAAGGACTTCGAGATGACGACCAACCTTTATGCAAGGATACACAGATGTGTAGAGGATTGAGATCGTATCTTGCAGAAGGTCATCTATTTATAATGATCATCAAGGGAGGCTTTGCTTTAAAGTTAAGCAACCTTGATTGAGGCTCAAGCAAGTTTCCGAACTTAGAAAAGTCCATAAGCTTGTATTGAGGTCCAACTCAATCTTCTTCTAACCCGTTAGTCGAAACCTTAAGGTTGTGAGAAGACTCACATTGATCAAGAAGGATGGCTATGGCTCAAACATGTTTGGACATGCTATTGAGTCCATACACAAGTATATGAACCAAAGAAAATTGTGGACATCAGTCTCATGGACTTTATTGTGAAAGTTTGCAAGAACTAATCACAATAGGCAAGAACGTCAACACATGAACGTGTACATAAACGCGTATGGCGTTGAGGTGTTCTTCACATGGTTTACATGTACGTGTTTATGAACGCGTACATAGAGCAATTCGTGGTTCAGGAATTTCTTGAGTTCTCATGTACGCGTTCTTGAACTCGTACATACAAAGTACTCTAGATCTAAATAATAAAACGTAGTTCAAGTTATGAACGCGTACATGAACGCGTATGCTGTTCATGCATATAAGAACCAACTCTATTCCACATTCTACTTGAGCATTACTCGTGAAATGACTTATATGCTTAAGAGAACTAATCTTTATAATCCTTCGGATCACATAAACAACATCATAGACTATTTTCATGATAGAATGAGGACGATATGTTTAATCAAGTATGTAAGATCCGGTCTTCATCTTCAATGGTCTTTGTCTCGAATTCCTAAATCTATCTTAGTCCGAGTTGTAGAGTAGACTTATCAAGGATTGTGTTTTGGTCAACTAAACTTGACAACTGACTTGAGATAGCAACATCAATGGGTTCAACTGAGCAATGCTATAGATTCAAAAAGTAAAATCTTTTAGTCCTAACCATAATGTACTTTATCTTCTTGTAATCTTCAACGTCTTCGAATAAGAGTGTTCCTGCAACTGAAGATTCAAGGTAGAGATAACAAACTCAAAGTCACCACACATCTTGGTTCTAGAAAGACATGGTCCAACAAGAGTTTGTTATGCAATTTAGTAGTTTATAAAACTTATAAGCATATTGCATCGATGCTTAAAGATACCATACAATATGATATGTTCTTTCTCCCCCTTTTGTCACAAAATTAAACAAAAGAAAAAAATAAAATAGGAATCATCATAAAATAACATCAATCAATGTAGACAAAGGTAAACATACCTGAAACGAGAGATACAAAGATGCAATTCTCTCACAATTTCCACAGTCGCACACCCCAAAATGATATTACCATGAAGCACAAGTTCAAAAGAACTCTCCCCCAATTATGTGTCATTCCGTAAGGAACAACGCGACGACCTTCCCAAGCAAGGATTTTTTGATAAATTCTCGGGTTAAAGCACAATTTTACAAGTAAAATTGCAATTATGTTTTTCTTCCCTAGCCAGTTATGGTCAAATAGGAATTCAAGGTTTAATCCTCCAAATTCTCATAGAGTTTTGGTCAACCATCGCCTTTAGAGAAAACATAAGGTTACCCCTTCCTAGTGGTTGTAAGACTAAGAATCAAAGGTACAACATATTATCCAGCGGATTCCAACATTGTATCCTACGAGGTTCCTCCTTATCAAAATCTTCTCCCCTTAGCCATAAGAGTCACAAGCATGGATTTTCATAGTTCTTCATGAACTTCTTTACCCGAACGGGTGTTATGGCTAAAAAAAACAAGTTCACGATTTTTGCAATATATTCATAGAGATAATAAATTAAGATCAAGTATTGCGATCATCAATTAAGATTTTAATTAATAACCTTTATTAATTGATGAAAAGAAAACATGTAAGTAGTACAAGCAATTAAAAAGATGACTACTTCTAGCATAGTGATTACCCAAACCCCTAAGGAAAAATATAAACTTTTGAAAAGGAATTAACTATGCTGAGTGAATACGAAATTCGTTTGGATACTCAAAGAGTTCTTCAATAATGATCTTGCAATTTTCATATTCTGACTCTGAGAAACCTGTTCGTTCTTTGAAAAGAGACTTAAAGAAACGTAGTTTCTTCTTCACAGTTTTTTTAGGTATAAGAATTTTCCAAGATATCATCAATCTTATGCAACACAAATTTAAGTTTGGAAATAAATTCGTATGAAGTGTAACTATAGATCACGTGGTGTGCATTAGGAGTACCTTTTTCTGATATTGGTTGAAGATTCTCTTGATCAATTTTCTCTACATGATAGTCTTTATTTCCGATAACTCTTTCTACTATGAAAGACATGATGACAGGTATCCTTTTTGAAGAGATCAGATTTCGAACACAATATATATATATTGTTTTTTTAGGTGCGAACTAGGAAACCAGTTCGTGAAGAGAGTTTTTACTTTCTTAATATTGTTTTGCTGGCCTACTTCCCCTTTTTAATTCCAACTGAACTAAGTTTATGTATCGACAATATGTTTAGAACTTCTAAGAGCATATTTTTCTCTGACAATCAAGAAGTAATTCCCATGGTTCCTGTTCTCGACTCTTTCCTTATGAGCCAGAGGCAGGGAGAATTCAAAAAGAAGTCACAAGAATGTTAATACTCACGTCGAGTCATTACATTTTGGACTCAAACATGACATGATATACACCTTTTATATTTTAAAAAAATCGGATTCACTACAAGAAGGAGTCTCACCATTGGTGTAGTGAATAACTATGACAACCTCTTTGGGAATTATTGTCATATACCATCAGGACAACTGGTCGCATAACCAGTTGAACGTGAATTCATCTCTTTGGAGCATTGCTCAACAATTCTTGAGATACAAATTTTTATTCCTTTGAAAGCATAGTTGGACATAAAATAGATTGCAAAACAATAAACTGATTTGTTATTTTAATCAGAAGTTCTGATTAGATTTTACATCTCAATGCCACAGGTCACTGGTTTGAGACGTAGTCCACACACAATTTTAGGTGGAGAACGGGTGAGCAGAGTGCTCACGGTCAGGTTTTGAGTATGTAGAGTTTTTCTTACCTCTCCTTCTTCCCGATGACATGGGAACACCATTAGCTAAGCCAGTTAGCTTATGATTCATTTTCTTTAAATCATTTTCAAGTTTAGCAACGATATCTTTCTTTTGCTGAAACTTCCTGCATCTTCTCAAGGAATGGTTATCCTTACCGCAGTGTGAACAACACACTTTCTGAGAGGGATTTTTCTCAGAAGCTCCAAAATCAAAGTTGATTTTTTCATTAACAGGTGGAGA
>JAJJMA010217764.1:0-10843 GCA_023529015.1 Papaver nudicaule | reverse complement strand
CATCATCATCATCATCATCATCGTCAGTTTTCTTATCCCTGCCTGGGTTAACCTGTCTGCTCGGGTATCTAACTTTAAGCATCAACAGCCGCGAAACTTCATGAAGGCCACCCCATTTTTCCAGTGCTCGTGCAATGTCATAGCGTCCTATGATATTTACGGAAAAAGCACACATTATGTGATCAACAGATAGCCAAAAAGGACTATAGATATCAACTTATCGACTGTCAACAACATCCCCACTATGCAGTTTCAGGAGCAAGAATCTTGATAATGTTCTAGGTGACATTTCATGACCAGTTAAAGGGTTATTATCTGAAGTGTAGTGCTAAGTTAGAGCTAGGCTAATGACCAGATTTTTTTTACAAATTCAGCATACAAATATTTTATTTTTCCCAAAAAAAGACGTCTAAAACATAGGAGTGGAATAAAAATATTAAGTTTCCATACTTTGACAGAACAAGGAATGCTGACTAACGTTGATGAAACCAGATTTTTTTTTTTTGTCTTTCTTACCTGCACGTTCAAACGATTTTCGACTGGGCATGTATGCAAGATCCATTCCCCAGCTCCGTTGGAATCGACTAATCTGCATAGTTAAAACAGATCATGCCCCCAGAGTCATTCAGTTCTCTCGTTTTGAAAGGTGTTTTAGTGGCACTGGGTTTATGCTGGCAAATGAAGAAACAACCTACTTAAGCGCCCTGAGGCTTACCTCTTCTTGCAAATTTTCGAGGTTGTCCCAATAACCCTTAGGTTTACGGTGTTTATAAGCAAGAGAAAGGTTCAGTGCTGTTGCGATTTTTCGAAATCCTCCCATACGTGTAATGGCCTTTTCAATGTCTATCCTTCCATGCAAACGAAGTTGCTTTCTCATTGGCATAAACCCTTCTTGCCCGTTTTGTGAAATGAAGGTCAGGAGCTCAGCTTTGAGAACGTCAATATCTCTTTGAAGGCCAGGAACCCTGGATCTTTTTCTCGACGTATTAGAGCTACCACGTTCAGAAGCTTGCACATCTAACTCGCTTCGCACAGTCTCCCTAACTTTTTGCGCAATATCTTCCTCTGGGAATCTAAAATTCTCACATGCCTCTGAAGATTTTTTTGCTTCACGTTTTTCAATATAATCCCGAATAGCACACAAGTTTGATGGGAGATCTTCATATATAACCTGGTTCAGTAAGATCATACCACCCATGAGAAATTCAATTTTACACAGCTTAGACTTAACTAATCATCCGCAAAGAGCAAATAACAGCAGAAAATGAAAAAGAGGAACCAAAATGAGACTGTTTGTAATCTTACTTCTTCTACAATAGCTTCAGAGAGAAAGGAATCTCTGTGCATTTTTGACTCCACAATGTACTTGAGTTGTGTATGATCACTTCCATGTTGTTCTAAACTCCATCTTCCGCAAAACGAATCAAAATCTCCTTCAACCTGCTTAAAACTAATCTCTTCTTCAAGCTTTTCACACAAATCCAAAACAACGCGTGCATGAAGTACCATATATAATAAGCCCTTGCAGCCTTCCTGCGCAAAAATAAAAATAATATTGCTGCAGATAAAAATGGAAGGCAAGATGTAAAACAAGCTATTCACAGAGGCTATAGATGTTTAATGTAGTAACTTCAAATGGAAACAAGCTATTTACATGGATTACTTTCCAACCAAAACCAATTACAGCACAGAATTACCTAGTTTCAGTGACATTTTAGTACTCAGATAACATGGAGACAGTTATACCATGTAAAGTACTAGTCACTTAGCACATTATACTATGTCTAAGTTGCCAAATGCAAAGAAATATACCCACCGCCCCTTGGCACGTTCGTCTTTGCTATCTATTGGAGTTGTGAAGTTCGAAACGAAGTCCCTAAAGGCCACTACATGCATTGGTCGTACAAGATAATGTAAATCCTTTCGACTTGTCCACATACCTGAAGAATGCGAACCTTGTTGTTTTCCCGCGATAAAATCTTACAGATAGCTAAATTTGGAACAATTCTGTAGAAAACAACTTCAGGAGAAAGCAAAATCAGGATCGTATATATAAGACAAAGGAAACAATACATGGTCTATGCACCATAAGAATTTCTAGGAACACCTATTCCCATTACTTTGGTTTTTCTTAAATGTAGAAAATAAATGAGACAGACTCCTTAGTCCTTCAAAAAATTACTGCAACAGAATAGTTTGCAGGTGTAATTGAAATAACCTTTTAGGATATATGGAGTACCTATTAGACAAGCTTAGCCCCTAAAGAAGCTTAAAAATAACTAACGAGCTTCATCAAAATAAGTGCCTTTATGCTTGCAACTGTAGACCAATCTACCAAGTGAGCAAAGATGAGCAGAAAACCTAAAATACTTACTCAGGCAGTTTTTCATATGCAGTCAAAACATTCCACACTTCACGAACAGGAGCCTTCACTGTAATGCTAGCAACAACACAACGATGAACTCCACCATTTTCCTTCATGATGCAACCATATATCCTTTTAGAACTCCACTAAAAGTGGCTATTCATGTCAAGGTAGTTTTAAACAGCACACACATAAAAATGAATTGGCAAATCGACTTTAAAATAAAGGCAGTGATAGTAGATGCACACTAGTTTTGTAAATTTGAAATAGCTGCTCATTTCTATCCCTTATACGTTCTAAAACACCACCACTCCAGCCAGTTTAGATACCTAAGTGAAACTAAGCCATATGTAACTATCATTTTCAGTGCCAGCTGGCAGATTAAAATTTTTATTTTGTCACTTGGCATAAAGTAGTAATAGACGGTAGAGACATCCTTCATTTGTTAGACAGATGATGCAACATAATTTCTACATACTTTCAATCTTTATCATGGGAAGCTTTTCCAGTCAGTAGAAAGACTATAATGATGTATATAAATTTGTTCAAAATCCAACCAGCCTCTCTCTTGTACTTGAACTCATCAAGCTTTGCAAAGGATTTTAATTCTCTGACAGCGTTTTAACTCCACTCATGCATCATAATGTTAGTGGGAGATATAACCATGGCAACAAGAAAAGCGTCTAGCAGGACATAGATAACTGATTGCTGAGATTAAAAAAACTTAAAGACTCAATACATTACCAGTAGTCCATCAAATCTGCGAAAGTGAACTTCATCCACCACGCAAGGCTTATCAAGTCCGCAAACTTTTCCGAATACACCCCAATTGCTGCTCAAATCACTCGAAGACGGAGGTAACGGAGAAACACTAGTATTGGAGTACTTTTTAACCTCACAGGAAAGCAAATCATCCTTTTGAGACAATGCACCAACGAGGTGTGTGTAAGGGGAAGCAAAAGTAGCCTTAGAAGCGGCCAGTAAATTCATTTCAGAATTTCTTTCAGACCTACGAGCTACAGCTTGAAGATTTACAGGAAGATCAGATCTGATAATCCTCTCCAGAAAAATGGCAGGAAAGTTGAATCTTGGAATTACGTTGACCTCATATCTTAAATCTGTTGTGCATGACCTGCATACATTAGAATTAAGAAAACTCGGTTAACCTTTTTGCTAAATTTATTGTCTTTGTGCTGTTTTCCTACACGATATTCCTTTTTCAAATGTTTTTGCCTGTATAAATACATCTGACATTCTTGCGTAAAGGTCAAACAGTTACTCAAAACTATGGAACGGGTGAACCATTAGCAAAATGGATAACCCGGTCTAAAATAGTCGGCAAACTTCAAGAGATAGATGACTAGGTAGACCTTAAGTAAATGATTACGACATCCTACCTAGTTCCAGATTTTATGGACCATTTCCCCTCAAACTTCTTAAAGTCGCCATCGACCATGGAAAAGTGGAGTTCACGACCACCATCGGCCTACATCAAAAACACTTGCTTAGTACAATGTACAACATGGGATGATAACAAGAAATTTGCAAACTAGAAGATAGCATAGTTTACAGTTAAGCAAGCATGTCAGACAGTTGCAACAATACACTGGAGTTTTACCAAATGAATTTTCCACATTCTAGTAGAAGACTAACCGCATTGGGGAATTCTTGGAGATCCAATACAACACGAGCTTCAATATGCCAATACAACGAACGCTGCAAACCTCTTTGCTCTAACCATATACGCCCCGGATGAGGGCAGGGAATTCTTCCACTGGTAAACAAGAAAACCAAACACTCAAATGATTATATATCTACCAAACATAAGCAAGATTTCCTAAAAGAACAAGTAATTTTAAAACTTAATACAGTGATTATTACCTGCAAATGAGATTAGGAATGAAATCTGCAAGTCTTTCATAATCAGTTAAGGAATCCCAAACAGAATCAATATCAGCATTAACTAAAACAGTTGCCTTAATTCTTCTTTCTCTCCACGAGATAACATCTACTTCACAATGTACTTTTCTTTCTTCACTTTCTTCCTTGTATTCAGCTTCTTTAATTCTCTCTTCTTTTGCAGAATTCCTACTACTAGTACTACTTATAGAGTTTGTATTGGTATTGTTTCTATCAACCGAAGAAAACACCTTGCATTTGTTTCCCAGTGGTGTTGATGAGTGAGAATGAAATTGAAGAAGCCATGAAAAACTTAAGTTATTTATACTGTTTCTACTTCTGTACTTGAATAGCTGAGATGATGATGATGTTGGTGATGAAGTGAAACTGAGGTTTGAAACCTCCTTGCAAGTAATCATGGAGGATCGAATGAGTGTAGAGTTTGAGTACTTGGACTGTTGGAAACCTCTTCCCAACTTACAGGTAAATGTTGCTGATACGTTCAGTTGTCATCTTCTGGTGGAAAGAAATGAGATTGTCCTCTCATTCGTTAGGGGTATTTCGGTCAGTTTGTAGCTTATGTTTATGAGGTTGTCATTCAGCTGGGCGTGCGAGGTGATTTTGTCAAATATCGGACCCCTATCCAACTGTTTTTTTCCCAGCACCTGTGTGCAGAAATTCCCCTTCGGTTCATAACTAACTACACTCGTACTTCTCAAATTCAAAAGTATGGAACTCCGTGGGCAAAGGAACCATGTCTTCGTTAGTTGGATACCAAGTGGAGCAGTAACTAGCTGTCTGAGTTCATCTCAGATGCATACCTGATCTCGGTCGGGAGTATATGCTGCTCTTTTTAGGACAGGTTGTGACAAAAGTTGTGCGACCCTATCGGCGGTCAACATTATCATTTTATATGAGTTGATCTTAACCGGGCAACATTAGCAGATATGCTTCTGAGAGATCTCAAAATATAATTTGCGGTTTCAAATAGTCATCTTGATAGAATCAACTAACTACGCTTTAAACACAAAAATTAGAACAGATCAAACAGTATATAACATAGGTTTATATCATTTCAAAGATAAAAATATATATGCAAGTCTACAGGAGGGTTTATCAGTTTGGAGTTGGACCTCTATTATTCATGTCACCTTCTGGCTGTTGTGGTTCTTGTGGTTGTGGTTGCTGAGACTGAGGAACAGCTCCAGAATTAAACATACCCATCATTGATCTCCATGATCCCATAAGTTCCTCGGGTAAAGCTTCTCCTCCTTCAATGTTAATGTCCATTCTTATCTCTGGTTGGGGTTGTTGCTCACTGCGGCTTCTGTCAGAGCCATTGTTTTCTTGAGTTTGCTGTGGACCTGGATGTGTGCTTCCCCCCATGTTCATGAACATGTTTGCGAAATCCCCAAACTCACTGGGGATGCTACCTACACTGAAAGGTAATGTGAACGTTGCTGAAGTTGGTATCCCATGACTGCTCCATGAACCTCCTCTAGGTTGACCATTCTGTTCTTGGTTAGTATTTGTTGATGACCCCGCACCCTGTATGAAGAAAATCAATTGCCAAGTCATATACATAGTACGCAACTTCATCTATGACTACTTTGACCAATCTTCCAAATGACCTCCTTACTCATGAATTTTTACCCCTTTTGGTATTACAGCTTAAAATATACAAATTGCAACAGAAAACAGCATATAGACATGGCAGGAATCATACATCATCATTTATAAATAAAGACTGAATTTATCTATGCTTAACTCAATTCATCTAAGTTTAACAAGAAAATTTGATCTTGGGTCTGAAACGTACAACAAAAGAACTGATGAAATTACAGTACCTGGTTTTGTGCAGTTCTATACATTTCTTCAATCAACTTCTGCTTAGCCACCTATAATTAAAATACAGTACCAAGTGAGAGGAATTCAATTTTTCAAAACTTTTGGAGAAACCAACATGAACAAAATAGTTGAATTGCATGATGGAACAAACCCGCATATTTTCTTTGATGGACTCGCTACTTGGATCCAAGCGTAGAGCTGCATAAATGAATTTATAAATCAAGATTCAGCTTATCTGGAAATAGATATACTCTATAACTTATCTAGAGATAATCTGAAACATAATATGCAGTTTTGAGTAAACTTTAGTGCTTTATACAACGTTCCAGGTCAGGTTTAAATGGATCGTGAGCGATGGCATTTTAAAACTCACAGAAAAATAATGCAAACAAACAAGGAGTAAAAAGGAGGGAGTAAAACCTAGGGACCATAATTTCAAAACACGAAGAAAAAAAAGAAGGTAAGACCACAATACAAAGCAGTTTTCTCCTTTGAACTTGACAAAAAAGACAGCATTCATCCCCAAATATTAAAAAGAAAAAAGAAAAACAATAACAGATGAGTGCAAGAGACAGAGGAGAGAGAATAATCCAGTGCCGCAAGATGCACTGTCTAGCAAGATACAAATACTTCTAATGGCGTAAAGTTAGAGCTCGCATGGTCTTTAAAATCATAATAAGCCAACCAACCTTTGTTAAAACCTTTGGAGATCGCATCTCTATAGTTTCCTTGTGCATAATAAACCAACCCTAGACGACTATAAGCTTTGCTGTACCTAGGATCAATTCTGATGGACGTATGACAGTCCCTGATAGCTTCTGCATATTTCTCAATCTGAGTGTAAGCAGCTGCCCTATTAGAACAATCCAATATACCAAATCATCAAATGTTAACTTTTAACCAGAGCAACAAACATTAGCTGCAGGACAAAAGCATGAGAGAATAGTGGCTGAAACATGACTACAACTAGAAATTTCAATAATGCATAATTTGGCCGCCTGAAGTGACTGTCATGTTCATAAACAACACTAATGACTCCGAGTCTCCGGCAACCATCATAAATGGAAATAGCATACGACTGCATACCCTCTGTGAATCGATTTTAGAAAACGTACAAAACTAGAAAACTACAGATGCAACAATCTGCTTGCTGGTCACAATTGAATTACCAATCCGTCCTAGTCTACAATAATGATAAAAATATATTGATAAAGATGCCATTATGTGCACAGCATACGCTGGGAAAAGCAAAAATTGCTATGTATATGAAAGTAGACACTTTCTGTATAAGCTTAATAGTTACCAACAGTATCAGTAAGAGAAGGTCAACATTTACCTGTTACAGTAGTACACGGCATTATTCTCGCAGAGTGCAATCGCATAAGAATACAGATCAACTGCCTCAGTATATGACTTTGATTGGACAGCCTTGTTTCCTAATATGAGAAAATGTTCATAAAATAAAAAGCTATTAGCATCATAGATCCACAGATGGGTTTCTGTCAAAGGACCAATTTGATCAGACGTTGTTTCATCCATTGGAGAGTACACCATACTGTAAGTTACCTTTTGATTTCAATGTATCAGCCAAGTTGGTCAAATTAAGTTGGATTCCAGATCTTCCCATCTCCTGATACACAAATAATAATATATGAACAACAGTTCGGAAGTTAACATTACTAATTAGGTTAAATAATAAGAGACCAACAGATACAACAATACAAATTGTTTTGTGCACCGGACGTTTTTTTCTTCTACCTTCGTAAATGTGTAGTCTCACAGTATAGCAAAACAATAGAGAAATAACTTCTTTCAAAGGTGATCATGTGACGAGAATTATTTTTTTGATAGAATAGATGTAAAAAACAACTGCAAAGCTTTGTGACAATAAAATGGCATAAACATACCGCTACAGCCTCATGAAATAGACCTACTGCGATATCCACTGGGTCTAAGTCCTTATCGGATTCATCTTCACCATTCTTGGAACTAAAGAAGCCAACTCTATCAAGTGCACCAAGGAACAGCCTGAGCAATTCATCTTCAGACGCCTCTGTCAATTGCATGATTATTGGTAAATCTTTACTTTTTGCATCAACACTGAACTCATATTGTACAGGCTAAAATAACGACTAATACAGAACCCACAATTTTTTTTCAATCAAACAAGAAAACGGAGGACGGGTCTGCAACAACTTCCAACTCTTAAGCTAAAGCCTTCGTAATTAACCAGCAAAATCAACAAACAGAAGGAAAGACGAAAACTTACCCAAGTTTTGTGATCCTTCAGCTGTATCTTTTCCCTGGTTTAAGAACATGAAACTCCAAATCAAACTTGGGACAAAATCCTCAAGCAAAATCATGCCGTATCAAAGTACCATAAGCAAACAAGAGAATGTATTTCGAAAACTAAAATATAAACTACAATAGCCCCAAGATTCAAAATTCTCTGTTTGCAGGTAGACGACTGGGTTATTTATAATTGTAAAGATGGGGCGAAGAGGGTCAAAGATGACTTAACATGGAGGCATGAAGCTAACATGGTTATGGTTACTTCAGGATGTTCAGTTACTTGCATAGTTGGGAATTCAGATATCGGTGCAGCAAAGAGGTAATAACTAACAAGCTACCTTTAGTAACATAATCTATAAAATACTTCCCTTTTGATACTTTTAGAAACTTCTCCTACTACAAACTTCTTGACTTGAAACTATGTAGGAGGCTCCAATGCAAAACAATGACTCGGGTGAATACTAAAATGCAGATAGATTTTTAATGGTACAAAGGAATACTGCGAAAGCGAGTTCTATAAACTTCAAATATTCAACGAAACATATGATGACCCAGTAGTCCTTATCCATCTACAAGAACACTACTACTGTATTCATGGCGTTGTTCACATGGACAGGTGGAAATATGCATCAACATTGCTGTACTTTGGCTCATTTAAAATCGAAAAGAACATCGGTGTTCATATACTGTGACTCTAAAAATTTATTTTCTCCACTTCTCCTGAAAAAGCAGTTTAACACAGTTTTGATGTTGGAGTACCGAAGATGCCATAGCTTCCAAACTTCGGAAAGAAGTTATGAGTAGTTTATGAGTAGTGGATGTTGACAACAGAAAAATACAACTGTACAGCTCCATAAGATACTAATGCTATTTGATTTGACAAGAAGATGAATAAGCAAACTGATGAGAAGGTAAGACAAGGATAACAAACCAGTGATTTTGATGTCTCTGATAGGTTTTTGTCAGAAGAACTACGTAATGATGATGTACTTGGAAAATCCGTTGGTTGTGGGCTAGGATCCATTTCCATTTCACTCCTCGTATCTGCATCCAGGGAACTAAAGTATTCTACCAACAAACCAGGTCGAGACCGATCATCAACAGAAGATGGATGCAGCTTAAAAACCTCTTCCAAAACCTCTTTCACTACCTCAAGACCTTCAAGATCAACACCAGCTGCAGGCTCAACTGTTACAGAAGAAGAAACATAATGAAAGCAGAGTCAAACTATGAGACCAATGTTGTTTTGGTATGTAAAGAAAACAATACCTCCGCAATCACAAATCATGAGATAGACCAGTTGTAATTGAAAGGAGAGGAACTAACTTGGAACTTCTTATACATGAAACTAGTGGATAAACATTTAGCCTAAAACGAAGGTGAGGAAAAATAAAAATAAAAAAAGTTAAAGAAAAAATAGAGCACCCTAGACAGGCATAACTCCATAGCTTGGACACTTTAAAATTGTAAGCACAAGTATTTTGACGCTCACACACTTCATAGGTTGTGGGTTTATTTCTTCTTATAGTTTCCGAAATGGGGTTAGTCAACAGTCTTTGAGTTTTAACTTATAAGACTAAGTGCATAAAGAGTCTACTGTCTATTACAAATTAATACTGGGTTTGTGAGTTCCTGCCATAATTAATATTGACTCTTCGATTCTTACCTCTTCAATGAAGTATACTTTGGAGGCTATCGTGGTAACATTGTTTTTTCTTATTTAATATCAAACTTCAGTGGAAACCTAACTTACAAACGAGAATATGCGCAAGTGTTGACACACACTTTCACCAAACCAAATTACATAAGTTTAATGTACCATAGTCCATAGATAGGCACAACAAAAATTCAGAAATAAACTCCTGACATGGGTAAGAAAGAGAATCACGTAAATAGGTAATAACATCCTAAGTTCAAACAATTAAATGTATGTCCAAGATGTTCAGCACAGAGGTGATAAGAAAGTAGCGGACACGTGGATGGTTATCACGTAAATGTGTCCTTAACTTGATTCGATATCGGCGAGCTTAGTGAAAACATTTATTATCTATCAGTAATGAGTGTAAATTGCCAGAAACAAAATTGAACAAACAAGAGCATTTACATCAATCGGGTTCGGGGTTCCTTATATGCCTAATTAATCGCAGCCTCATGTCCTTACAACATTAACTAAACAATGGTTTATTATAACGCCTTCGAAACTGATTACATTTTAAACAAAATCGGGAAATGCATTCATACAAAAACTGGTTACATTTTAAATGGTTTTTCACGTAAATGTGTCCTTAACTTATTATCAGTCATAAACATTTACCCATCCCAAAAACCATCATATCAACGGTGCACATCTGTCAGTCAGTCACTAAATTTACTCTAATAAGAATTCTCATACAACCTTAGCATTAATACCATAGAGATATAATTCAAAAACGAACTTAA
>JAJJMA010217759.1:0-14767 GCA_023529015.1 Papaver nudicaule | reverse complement strand
AGGACACGTTTCGAATTGAGCTCTTTCCCAGGGAGCATATTTGGTATATTTCGAATTAATGAAATATCCAAATATACCTTATGAGTATTATGTGCTTTGTTTACTATTGGCCAAACATTTATTGAAAATATATTTTCATTTATGAATTATATTTTTCTTTAATGTAAAATGCCATAGTATTAGATCTCGTTAAATGCTATGAGTCTAAGTGAAGAATTTCAGAACTAATATGGAAATGTGCTTTAATGAATTTCCGAAATTAAGTTAGCCTCATTTCAAAGCTAAGCCTTAGTCAATATAAATAGGAGTGGTATCTATCCTGAAAGCTTTATCCCTCTACCAAGCTCTTCTTCGGAATTGGTAGCTTGTGTCTGCCGCTTTTCTTTTCAATTACCTTTAAGCTTTTTCTCTTGGTCTAGAATTGCGTGAAAGTCTTCTCTAGGGATCGAGAAGCCTAGAAGTACCTCTGCGGGAAACTAGTTTATGTTTTACTAGTCTTCTTTGTATTGTACTTGTGTTTTGTTTTATCACGTCTATCAAACCTTTGCGATCTTGTTTATTCTATGGTCCTTCTCTTCTGCAATAAGGCCACACAAGATCGTTGTGATTGGAACATACTCTTTATCTATTAACCTGGATTTGTCATCAAGCCGCTTTCGGTTTGTGTGCCTAAACTATAGATATTGAGTGGAATCAAGATTGTTGTTATTAAATTTGTTCTTTGCAGGTACACTGTTCTTCAAGGTCATATCATATCGTACTTGCTACATCTATCTGCTTGATTCCATTTGGGACGACAAGGTTGCTCTTTCGGGAGTTTAGGTTTTGAAACCTTGATCGACATCTCGAGGAGTTTATTTGCTAAGTAAACTTAATATCCTCGCTCTTGGTGTGAAACGACTTCGGTGAAATATCTGTTAGTTACCAAGGATATCATCTAGCGATTTGACCTGCCACTATTTGGTTGTTGTCCATAAGGTTGTAATCGTCCGATTGGAGGTCGGGTAGCGATAGTCCTCGCGACGGGATGTGAGGCAACTCTTGCGTAAGACAGTAAAGGACGTATGTTTGCGTAAGGGAGTATATGTGCGTGACCACCTTGCTGTAGTTGGAGGCGTAGAAATACTGAGGGAAATCTTTGTGACTAATAGTCGTATTAGGGTCATATTGTCTGCACCAGCTAGTCCGAAGTCTGAGAGTAGGTGTGTTGGCGGCTTAATTCTTAAGAGTATTCAAACTGGACGAGGTCCCGGGGTTTTTCTACGAGTTTGTAGTTTCCTCGTTAACAAAAATCTTATGTGTACTTTACTTTATTTCTGCGTTATATTTGATTTATCATTTATAATTAAAGCATCATACTTGGTTGTTGACATAGCCTTTCAGATTCTTGTATTGACTCCCTTGTGTGAATCAATCAGATCTGAAGGAGATCTTGTTCTTGAGTTCTTGAATACAGGAACCGGTCAAGGTTTGTCTTATAGGTGGAAGATTGGTGGTGTACTCGGTACCCTCGTCTTTTCATCGAGAGAGACTCACATGACAAAGGCAACATTAAAGTCGATAAAAAATCAAAAGTTATGCTTTTTCTCACGATCAAGAAACTTTTGATTATATGATTTTTAGGGTTTCCACAAGCTCAAAAATCATATACTCTTTTCCAAAAAATTGGCTAAGGAAAGGAGATTTTAAACAAAGAAAACTGGATACATTAAATTGTTTGTCCAAGTTAGGCTTTGTAGTTGTTCTTTATTGAATAACACCACATGGGGGAAGGTTCTCAAATGAGCTTGCGCTTAATAATAAATCTTTTGGGGGAGCGTGGATGTGGAATATTAGGAGAAAAGTGTATCTATATTTCTCCAAAGATGAATCAACTTCGAAATCCTCGTTCTGATTTCCTAGTTATGTCATCTTAAACTTGATATGCGAGTACATCCTTGACTTGACTATCTCTATATATATTTTTTTTTGATGAAACTGAAATTATATTAACTGGAAAAGGAGTTTACAGACAGTGACATTAAGCAAGACCCATTGTCTGCTTGTACAAAAAAGGATTGTTTCTCCATATTTGTCATGAACTCAGTAGAAATCAAACCCACATGACTGACTCTAGCAAACTTAGCTATTCTATCAACTAAAGGAATAAGTTTTCTATCTTTAAAACACAAACTAACACACTGATACAAAGCAAAAATACTAACACACTTTTGAACGTTTGTAGACGCACTCCAAGGCTGGACAGATGCAATTTCTGAATCCCCATTAACAAACGAAACAAGATTTTTGCAATCACTTTGAACTTTGAAAGAAACTAGCTTTAATTCATTTATCCACCTATCCACCTCCAAAAAAGCTTTGGCCTCAGCATCTAGAGGGCAAGAAGCCCACCCCGATCCGCATCTGCATTCTCTTCTAGCACCTGTTTTATCATACAAGATTATTGCAAAACCCATAGAGTAATCATATTTGTCAAAGGCAGCATCAAATGACAGAGTCCAGTCAAAGATGTCGTCATCTTCAGTCGTTCTCTGGCAAGTTCTGTAGATCTATTTTTCTGAGTAAATGGCAGGTCTTGGTATTTATTTGAACTCAACTTGTATTTTCTTTTACAAATTGTGTTCCAAGATTTTACTTTGAAAGAATACAAGATTTACCTAACGACTATAAAAGACTTCTCTTGAGAGTTGGGAAGCACAGGTAGGAGATTGAGACCTTATTTGGTTGAAATCGGATTAACCTGTAACCTTGGTAACCTGATCACGTTCTTGTCTATTCCATAGTCCGTCTCTTCTGCTATACGGCTATTCAAGAACTGATACGTTACACACAGGTTTGAAAGGTAGCAACACACGGCTATATTCGGTGTTGTAAGACCTAGTTAGCTCCGGTTATACAAGTTTCTTAACTGATTCTTCGTGTACAACTGAGGTAGAGACAAATTGGGCATAGCTTACTCGGTTTGCTTGTCAGCCCTGATTTGTAAAGTAGATTTCCGTATGACCTGGAGCAATCCGAAGGAAGTCAACTTGTGTATGATAAACTGATAGAGGACAGTTCGATCATACGTCAACAATTAGGTTGCAAAGCCAGTATTGCTGACACAAGCCTTTGACAACGGTCAAAGCAACTCCTAGGCCTGTAAAGGACGTCAACTAGGGGAATCAAGTGCGTGACGATCTGTGGGGGATCTAGAGACGTAAGGAGTGCGACAGTAGCCAATTTTCTTGGAGGGCTTAAGTTGGTCTCTGCTACATCCCAGACCGAAGTCTTATAGTAGGCTAGAGTTTGTAGTCAGTTTGTAATGGGCGGTGTTCAATCTGGACGAGGTCCCGAGGTTTTTCTACAAGGTAGTTTCCTCGTTAAAAAAACGTTCTGGTGTCTTGTGTGCTTTTCCTTTCCGCAATTATATAAACTCTGACATATAGCAAACACAAGAAGTACGTTATCCATAACCGTCGAGTTTACTCCAAAGATTCATCTTTGTCGAGTTGATCCCTAGATCACAACTCCGGTTATCTAGGTTTGGATATTGATTTTTGAGATCGTCCAAACCTAACCATAAGACTCACGAGCCCAAACGAAAAGTTGGTCGTATTTCGGTACCCCTCCTTTTTCAATTTTACAATGCCTATTATGAATTTTTTGGGAGAAGTATACTCCCGATTTCTGGAGGTTTATGCCTTGGTCGGTCATTTCTCCAAAAATATTGAGAATATCCATTAAGTTCTTTGCTTCATGCATGCTTGCTTTTGTAAGCAAAAAACAATCATCCGCAAAGAATAAGTGGGATATTGAGGGAGCTGTCCTAGCTGCTTTAATCCCTGAGATTTTCTTTTCAAATTCAGCTTTATAAAGTAATCTAGACAAGATTTCCATAGTAAGGATAAAAAGATAAGGTGAAAGAGGGTTGCCTTGCCGAAGACCTCTGTCAACCTTAAAAGAATTACTAGGACTTCCATTTAGGAGCACAGAGAAAGATGTCGTAGTAACGCGTTGCATTATAAGTTGACACCATTCTTTGCAAAAACCAAAACTAAGGAAGATTTTTTCTAGGAAACTCCATTCGACTCTGTCGAATGCTTTAGATAAATCAATTTTTAAAGCTAAATGACCTTTTTTTGTTTTTTGAAGTTTTCATGGTGTGAAGCAGTTCATGAGTTATTATAATATTATCCGATTGGTTATGGGAAATTATCCTATCTAAGAAAGGCTTTAGTCTATTAGCTATTATTTTTGAAATCAGTTTATATAGCGCGTTACTTAAGCTAATTGGCCGGAAATCACTTGGTGAGGATGGGTTCTGAACCTTTGGAATAAGCGTAATATAAGTATAGTTTAGAGCCTTAAGAATAAACCCAGATTTAAAGAAATCCTGAACAACTTCAATTAAATCATTTCCAACTATGTCCCAGTTATTTTTGAAGAAACCAGGGGGATAACCATCTGGACCTGGTGATCCCCACTGATTCATGCTAAAAAGATTTTTTTTAATCTCACTTTCATCTGGTGTTTCGTCAAAAGTACGTTATCTTCATTTGATATACAAGGTTTAATCAACTCATCAATAAGAGAGTGATGTTGTATACCATTTGAAGAACCAATACTTTTGAAATGTTTTATGAGTAGATTATGAATTTTTAGGGTGTCTTCAATCCAAATTCCTGATTCATCTCTAAGTGTATGAATGTGGTTTATTCTTCTTTTATTTGAAGCACATTGGTGAAAATAAGCCGTATTTTGATCATATTCTTTCAGAAAATTATCTTTTGAAAGATGTTTCCAGTAATCTCTTTCCTAATTATACCAAACATCAAGTTGGTGTTGCGTTTCTTTTATCTGTTTTATAGGGAGAGGGTTTTCCTTATGAAGGTTTTCAATTTCACTATTTAAGTTTTCGATGTTCTTAAAAATATTTCCAAAAAAATTCTTATTCCAGTCTTTTAAAACTTTTTCTAAGTTTTTAAGAGTTTTAGAGACTCTAAAAGCTTTTGAACCTTCATCTTTTTCCACCCAGTTATCTCTAATTAGGTCCTTGAAAGACTCATGTTCAAACCAAGCCCTAAGTACTTTAAAGGATTTATGACCTCTATTTGTAACTGGCTTAGAGATCAATAGAATTGGGGTGTGATCCGACCCAACTCTAACTAGATGTTTGACAATCGCATTTGGATATATCATAGTCCAATCAGCAGATGCCAAAACCCTATCTATTCTCTTTTTTATGTTTTCTTTTCCTTCTCTGTTATTAGACCAGGTAAAGGGTATTCCCTGGTACCTTAGATCCTAAATTTTGAATTGTGTCATGGATATATTTGTTAGCACCAGAGGAGTTTTGATTTCCTCCTTGCTTTTCTTGAATGTGCATTATAAAATTCAAATCACCAATAATGATCCAAGGGAGATCACTATTGTCACTGAAAGAAACAATTTTGTCCCACTGATCAAACTTCTCATTTGATGAGAGGGCACCGTACATACAGACAAGATTCCACGCATTATTGAAATTGTCTAGAACCTTAAAAATACAAAAATTATGCTGGAAAGAAATGCAGCTAACCTTTATACTCTCTCCGTTCCAATTTACTTGAGGGTTTTGGTTTTGATACACTTGCTTTACACTTGCTAAAATTGGTATTTTTTCACATTTTTTTTAACAACACCCAAGCATTATATCTTCTACGTTACATTTCCAAACTCAAATGCATTGATTTTATTAAAAAAATTGTGAAAAAATACCAATTGTAGCAAGTGTAAAGCAAGTGTATCAAAACCAAAACCCTCAAGTAAATTGGAACGAAGGGACTATTATCATGCCAAGACATAAGGAGACCACCATATAAACCTCTTCTAGGTATCAAGAACCAGTCGTGAAACTTATTTTTCCTAGCAATTTTTTCCATATTTTCTACGGTAGCTCTAGTTTCTGACAGGAATATCATTTCAGGGTTGTGTTTTTTTAACAGATGTGATAAATGATTTTGGGTTATAGGGGGGCCAATCCCTTGCACATTCCAAGATAACAATTTCATAATGAATTCAAGAAAAGAAAGACTAAATCTGAAAGAAGATATACTATACTGGAAATTTAATGATTGTAAATTAGCAACAGACGAAATACGAAAACATAATCGGCAAAGGTAAAACAACTTTTTCGCAAAAGAAAAAATACTGGAAATAAAACTTGTATTGTAAAACGATGTTAAAAATACCTGGTTGGCGAAATCAGCCAAGATTTCAGCATTCATTGCATTGTCAGCCACATGGGACACAACATGGTCAATCTCATGTAAATGTAACTCATCATAAACAACAACCCCCAAATTCTCCATATCAATCTTCGGCACACTTCCATCATCCTCTATTACATTATCCAATCTGATCCAGGCCATCTGAAACTGAGTAGAGAGCATTTCCGTCTCACTAATTTCATCCACAACCTTCTAGGTCCCTTGCTCTTGCTCAAAGCAATAGAGAAAACAACCAAAACTCTAACCAAACCTTCCTACTCCACTGGGGTATTATAAGTAACTTGTTTCTTCACTTCCACAATAGGAGAAAAAATGACCCTTTGAGTAGAAAACAAAATGACCTCACCAGCACCATTTCTAGCTTTAATTCCCTTTGAGACTTTTTCATCTTGAAACACCGCCTCCATATCATCATTTTGAGAAACATTATCTTTTTCATTAACCACCCATTGTTTGTTAGGAAAATCCACCTGTATTTCCACCTCTTCATTGAGAAGATCAACATCTTGAAAAATAGAAAACAAACCCTTTATCCATGCAAATTTAGCCAAAATTCTATAGCATTGCTGCAGATGTTTTAAAACAAAGCATTTTCTGCAAATAGCTCCTGGGAATCCCTGATAAAACCCAGCAATTCTGACTCCCTCTTCATATTCAAACATAAGCTTAACTTTTTTATAGAAAAAGAGTGAGAAGACAAACTTGATTAAAGTTATCACCACCCTAGTAGAGTCTCTATTGTAAATCACCACCAATGATTCTTGATTGTATTCATGAGTAACTTTTGAAAGACGAATGAAAAATGATGTATTCCAAAGAGTAAACATCACCAAGATAATCAGAAAAGATGATTTTAAATAACTTATCTTAACCCAATTGTTATTAAGAACCATTCTTCAATTGCGGAAACTTCAGCTTGATTTTGATGGGAAACTCAATCAAGGAAAGAAAAGTTGCCTTGAATTGAATATTTGCTGACCAAAAAAGTTGCCCCTGTGGCTTCTTCTACAACTTCAGCCGAAACCCTAGCACCTACCAACCAGGAGTAGGCGAGAAGGGATTAAAACCTGTAAAAGGTAATAAAACAGATTAGAAATGAAAATGGTTGAACTAAAGGATCATAACCGACAGAGCTAAAGACAGTAGATTAGGAGAGGAAAAAGAGGAATTAAAATTAACGGGGTTACAATAAACGCATGAAAGAGAATAAGATTTCTTGATGAAAGAGATGAAGAAGACTGAGACTAGAAATTAAAAGCTGCTAGATCTAAAAGAACAGAAGAAAAAAAACAAAAAACAGGAGGTAAGGAAAGATTCACATCTAAGCTATGGAATCGTATAAAAATAGTATAAAAAAATAGGAAAAGAAACTAAGTAACTGGATCTAGAGAGGATTTTAAGAGAGCATGGAGAGATTCGCAGAGATCTAGACTATTATCGGGAAAAAAACTTGCTCAGGCAAGAGAGAGAAAAGCGGCCGCCCCCGTTCGTCCAAAAGAGAAAAAAGTGTCCCGAGAGGCAATCTAATTATTATTCTCAGTATATATATCGGCTATTTTGTCATATTTTTGTGACAAATAGGGGGATAATACATATGGTTTCTTGTTCTTGTGGTTCATAACCATAGGGGGAGAACACTGTATTGCTTACTTATGTACTTTCTCGAAAGTATCAAGTAAGGGGGAGTAAATATTGGGCTTCATACCAATCTGGCAAAAAGAGGTATAAAGATTAAGGGGGAGCTTCGTATCAAGAATGAGTAGAATCACTTTATAAGTTTTGGTACACAGACTTTAAAAGTTGCTCTGATTATTACTCTTTGCACAAACAACATGTGGGATTAGCATATTAACCCATGTAAGCTCGAGCGTACCTTTGTGGTTGTTTGAGATGGATATGTTGTGGTGCTGTCTACGAATTCATCAACAGGAGTTAAACGAACACATCAAGACTCAAAGGAGAAGATGAAGAATTCAAGAAATCAAGATACATCTGGGTTAGATCTTTATTATATATCTTTTGAATCCATATGTAAATTGGTTTTGTCACTAAAATTGACAAAGGGGGAGATTGTTAGGGCATTGTCCGGTCAAACCCACTAGCGTTGGTATGTCAAGCTGGTTGTCAGTTTTAGGTGTCAAAACACAATTCTTGATTTAGCCTACTAGAGTTTAGATTTCGGAATTGGGATATAGACAAAGTAGTAGAGACCTTGAAGACGAAGACAATGCATATAAATAAGACATTGAATATTCTTCATCGACAAAAGGTTAGTAGGAGTTATGACTTTTATGGAAATTCTTCTATTCTACTTATTTTATCTTTCGAAATAGTCGGCTACTTTAGTGAGTTATAGCGATTGAGAATTTGTATTCATGTCTACATAACCATGAGTTATGTTAGTATTTGTTCCCACAATACTAAGGTTACAAGATCCATGAGATAGATTCGATGCCCTTTCCAGTGCAATGGTTTGCTTGCAAATCACATGTAGGAAACAGATGAATCTAAAAGGAATACTCTAGAGCAGAGTCCAGTGGATTATAGCTGAGGGCGTAATAACACGTTTAAGTACTGGCCTAGCCCAGAACTTCCAGCGGATCCAGTTAAACCCTAATTCTGAATGACGGCGGTTCACGAACCGGTTCGTGAACAATGACTCCGGATTTCACTCCTGATTTCCAAAAACTCAATCTATACACGTACATGTACGTGAACCACAGATTCGATGAATTTGGCCGGAATTCGGAAGGACGGCTTCCGAACCGTCCACGTGGATATTCTTTTGGAATTTCACGCGGGTTAAACTTCTGACTCCTTTATCTCTTAGTTGGACTTGAGCTTATCAGAATATCTTTTGTGGTCCATCTAACGAATCTCAATGAGTCAATAAGATAAAGATTATATCTGGTCTGTTGGATTTCTATCTTGAAGTGGTTAAGAGCTAATAAACCACTTGGTAGATAAATGTTTAAAGATTTCCAATTGAGATGAATCTAGGGTTTCTTTGTGTGCAAGCTAAGTAACAGGTTCGTTTACACGGGCACTTGCTAACTTGTAGGTTAAGAAACTAGTTGCTTTATTCCTAAGCAACCTATCTTATTGAGTGCTATAAATAGAGGGTAAAAGAACGAAAACCACAAGCATTAAGCATACATGAAGTTTCTCTGTGGAATTGATCGTAAACTCTTTGCACTTTGGTGTAAGCTTGTTGTGGTATAGTCATCCTCTATTAGGTAGCAGTTCCTCTGTGGGATTTACCTAACGACTATAAAGACTTCTCTTGAGAGTTGGGAAGCACAGGTAGGTGATAACGTACCTCTGTGGTTGTTATCAGATTAACCTGTAACCTTAGTAACCTGATCACGTTCTTGTCTATTATATAGTCCTTCTCTTCTGCAATAAGGCTATTCAAGAACTGATACGTTACATACAAGGTTGAAGGAAGCAACACACGGCTGCACTCGGTGTTGTAAGACCTAGTTTGCTCCAGTTGTATAAGTTTTTTAAGTGATTTTTTTTACAACTGAGGTAGAGACAAGTTGGCATAGTTTACTTGGTTTACTTGTCAGCCCCCGCTTGTAAGTAGATTTCCGTATGACCTGGAGCAATCCGAAGGAAGTCACTTTGTGTATGTCAAACTGAAGAGGACAGTTCAAATTACAGTCAGTAATTAAGGTTGCAAAGCAGGTATTGTGAGACCCGAGATTTTCGAAGCCAGATTTACAGACTTGAAACCCAACCTGTTTAGTGTTGGGTCCATTTTTATAGATTGAACCTCTATAATTT
The DNA here is from genome assembly GCA_023529015.1 of Papaver nudicaule. Lineage (NCBI taxonomy): Eukaryota > Viridiplantae > Streptophyta > Magnoliopsida > Ranunculales > Papaveraceae > Papaver > Papaver nudicaule. Next base: position 4,727 of record JAJJMA010217759.1, on the reverse strand, counting down.
AATCTAAAGTCAATAACTAAGAAGGTTAGCTCTTATCTCTGTGGAGCGGTTGGAAGTATAAATATTTTTAAAATATCCCTTATCGATATTTGGTGCCCCTTATCAATAGTAAGGTCATTATATAATAGTTGCACTTTATTTTCCCTTAAGAAATACGTGTGGGAAAGAAACAAGTCTTTTCTTTTCCATTTGCATTTATGATAAAAATTATTGGATAAGTAAATATTTTTATTATATATTATATTCTTTAATATTCATTAATTTTGTTTTAAAAAGAAAACCCTAAAAGTTATAAGAAAACCTAGCCACCTATTTCTCTTCTTCTCCTGTTTTACAACTTCTTCTTTTACAAAAAAGAAGACAACAATCAAAAGTTTACTCCATTGATTTCTTGGAAAGCGTGCCGGTTTTACTGCAAAGGAATTGGAATTGCTATTTAAGGTAGGGGATTTCTGCGTATTAATTAAAAACTAAACTATTTTGCATCTTTCTTGATTTAATATGATATATATATTTCATGTTCACTGTATACTAAATCGTTTTGTACCATGTCACCGTTTTATTCTCTAAAATCTCATTGTTTTATTCTCTAAAAGTCTAATCCTCATGGTTTTGAATTAGTCTGTCAATCAACAGCTATCCCTTGCTATGAGATAGAACAGATCTTTCGAAACTAAACATTTCCTTTCCCAGTGCGAACACCTTATTTCTTACCTATCAAAAATGAATTAGAAAATAAAAACAAAGAATTGTCAGATGCTCCTTCATCCCAATACCTTTCATACTTAGGCGTTAGGCCTGTTCACCTTCAACGATTTGACATGGGCAACTTTAACCTGTTTCTTTGATTTTAATATTTCTTTATGCCTACTTTACCATTAACTTGCTAGTTACCTTCTGATATTTGAGTTTTGTGTACTTCGAAAACAAAATGACATTTTATCGCAAACGACAATTACTGCCCAAGTTCCCAATGGCCATTAATGACCCACTTATTTCCTCCTTCCATCGTTTTTATAAAAATGTAAAGAATTTAATATCTTGTTAAGTTTTCTTTTCAAACTAAATTTATGTTAGGCTCTGTTTTCATTGTCCATGCAATTACGTTTGCATAGACACTGCCTTCCAACAGTCTCTACACCTGTTTCTTTCTTATACCCTAGTTTCCCTTTTTATTTTCAAAACTACACTATACTTGTTTTCTACTACTAATTACATACAGTACAAGTACTGCCTCGATTTGACAAATGAACTAATTGATTTCATCCAATGGTGCTAGTTTATGAAAAGAATTATTGTTAACTTATTAGATAAGTCCCTCTAGTGCTCCATATTTTGTTGGTTTGTACTGATGCCTTTCTACCCCTATTTTTGATAACCAAACACAATTTTATTGATGTGACAATACAATGACACTAGGTCATAATCATTTTTAAAAGAAAAACAAGAGAAAACAACTTTGGTAGCTTCTTTTGTTACCCTGTTTGGCTGTTTCCAGTCCAAAATCTTAATCGTGTTTCTACTCCTCTTCAACTAGCTCCCTTCATTTTTAACTACTCTGTATTTGTCTACTACTACCATCTGTACCTCGTTTTTGACAAAGCAACTAATTCGAACAATCTCCCCTAACTGATTACATCTTGTTTGTGTTCACTTATAGCAATTCTACTGTTTACATGCCACTTCTTCACCCATTGTCATCATCTCTTATTTGAAAACTAGACATGTTACTCCTACACAAATTATTCTCCCTTGATTTAAATGTATTTTCGTACACTGTTGTTGGTCTGGCTACGGTGGCCATCGGGTACCGATTTTAATTTATGAATATATTTAATGCATTAAAATGGGGTTTTGATTTGTGAATGGATTTTATGGATTTGTAGATTAGTTCTATTTGAGAATTTTAGAAGAAAGAAAATAAAAAGAAGAAAATTGTGGAAGTGTCAGAAAGTCCAGCACTGCTGGCAATCTCTCGAGAGAGCCGTTCGAGGAGCGGTTGGGTGGTATCCGGAATAACCCTGACAAATAGTTTAGAAACCTAAAGAATTAAAGGTTTGATTATTATTTGAGAATTAGAAATGAAATGGGTTGAGAAGAGAATATATGTTGTTGAATCGTCATGCCATTTATGGCATCCCACCAATGGTGGCTACCCTGGGAAGAGTGTTCGAGAAACACCGGTTGGTATACCAGAATAACCTTGACAATAGAATATGAACCTAGAAATATTAAAGGTTTGATTATCAAGGTTGGTTATTATTTGAGAAAAAGGAGTAAGTATTTGTTGAGAATTTTTATGCTGATTTATCTATTGCATAATATTCGTTTTCTTTCTGATGCATTCATTGTTTTTTGAAATCCCCTACTGAGTTGTGGTTTGCTCACCCCTTTCTTTCCTCCCTTCCACAGAGATGAAGCAAGATTAGCTGATAAAAGAAATTGATAATTATAACGGGGATAAGGGCATCGTGTATTTTTGAATTACATCGAGGTGTTGGTTTGTTTTTAGTTTTGTATTTCTGATTTTGTATTTGCTTTACAGTTTTGTAATTGAAAAAGTAAAATTATATATCTTCTAATAATAGAATTTACTTGACTTGACATTTAGATTTTGTTTCTGAAAATGTTTTACAACTTTTCTGGACCCACACGAGTGGCCGTCCGGAGTTTCGGGCTTGCCAGGCGGGTCGGATCCGGTCCGAAAGGCCGAATCCGGGTCCGCTGGAGGCTCCGGAATACCGGGCTGTCACAGGTATTGTTTACACAAGCCTTTAACAGCGGTTAAAACAACTCCTAGGCCTGTAACGGACGTCAGCTAGGGGAATCAAGTGTGTGACGATCTGTGGGGGATCTAGAGACGTAAGGAGTGCGGCAATAGCCAATTCGCTTGGAGGGCTTGAGTTGGTCTCTGCTACATCCCAGACCGAAGTCTTATATTAGGCTAGTGTTTGTAGATCGTTTGTACTGTGTGGTGTTCAATCTGGACGAGGTCCCAAGGTTTTTCTACAGGTCGTAGTTTCCTCGTAAAAAAAATCTCTGGTGTCTTGTGTGCTTTACTTTCCGCATTATATTTTCTGATTATATAATTAAAGCAAACACAAGAAGTATGTTATTAATAACCGTCGAGTTGGTCCATAATCCATCCAAGGATTTGCCAAGATTTATCTTGAGTTGGACCATTCACTTGTGATCCCACTCCGGTTATCAGATTTGGATATTGGTTTTTGAGATCGTCCATATCTTACCATAAGACTCACGAGCCCAAACCAAAAGTTGGTAGTATTTTGGTACCCCTGCTTTTTCACAGTTAATGCCAAATTTTGAATACAGATTTATAAAGGCTTGTCTATGTAGGAATTCGTTTATCTCATACGCAACTCAGGTTAAAGATTTGGATAGTGATTTTTTAAATCTTCCAGGTTTCTCCATATAGTTCACGAACTAAAAAGTTGGTAGTATATTTGGGACCCCAGGTTTTTCAGAAGCCAGATGTTATTTATATTAGCTTGCTCCCGATGACTAGTGATTATGAATATCTGTATCATCCCATTGATGATTGCTGATGTTTCCTAAATTTATAATGAGCTTATCGACTTTATCGGTGTTACTCAGTTTAGTTTTATATCTGCTCAGCTGATTATGAGTTAAATTTTTAAGCCAGTTATGCTTATATATATATATATCAGATGTAATACTTCTTAAAAATTTGAAGCCCCTTACAAATACTTGTCCATATCTTTGTACCTTTCAGCTTAATATCATCGGAGATTTTATTTTTGCTATAGAAAAATTTATTTAATTTATCATTCTCCTTCTCAATTTTGCTTGCAAAGCCTCGTTGAATTTGTGGTATCTTTAAAACGAAGTCCACATATTTCTTTGGTTTGCACAATAGCCTTCAAAGGTTTTATAAATAAACTCTTATTTTTATCTTTACACCGGTATTTTCTTTGAGTTATACCAGTTTCTTTTATGGTGCAGTACGACATTCTGAAGCACCCCATCTGATAATTGGCGATAGTTCTTAGAACAAACTGATATTTGTGTATCTTTCAAGCTTGATTAATCATTTAATCGTGCAAATAACAAGTCTTCCTTGGATTTTCTGCACAATTGATTGGAAGTTTTCGTGTTTTTTTTTCTTAGAAAGAGAGGTAACTTTAAGTATTTTTCATCCATAATTATTCTACTCATTTGTAGGATATACAGTATATTAGTGTAGTTATCACTTGCATTTCTAACATATATTTGCTGAAAAATACAAGTGATTTTTTGAAATTATAAGTTGTCCTAATGTATCACTAAAATCCTTTTAAAAAAGATTCTTTACTTGTTATCATTTATTTATCCAACTAATTCTGGATTTTATTATAATATTTTTGTTGATTTTATTTTAATGTCTTCACTGATGATCAAATGCAAAAACCGAAAATAAAATATTTGGAGTCAAACTAGATATCTCTGTGCTAACTATACCCAAAACTAAACATATTTTCGAGTACAAGGGTACTCACTTCTTAGAACCGGTTATGAACTAAAAAGCTAACAGTCCTTAAGTGGTTTTCATCCGTCGAGTATTAAAATTACCATCGGCTCAAATATTATGAACTAAAACATAATCTACTATTTTTCGTTTCTGTTCTGGATATAATCAGATACCCAATACCTATTGATACCTTCAAAAAATACCTATTGACATTCTGGAGTCTGGACTAGTATTAATC
>JAJJMA010217752.1:5235-30537 GCA_023529015.1 Papaver nudicaule | reverse complement strand
TTACACCCAGAAACATACATCCTCAACCTGATCTCAAGTTTCTTTCATTGTTTCCCTCCTGGATCAACCTCTATCCTCTCTGTGACCGAAGCAAGACTTGAACGACCATTAACTTGGTTTAGGCTTGTCTTGTTCGATTTTGTTCTCGAGCACTACGAAGTACCCAGAGACGGTACAGTGTTTTTCAGGCAAAACCACTAGGAAATCAGAACGAGGATTCTAAGTTGATTCATCTTTGGAGAAATATAGATACACTTTTCTCCTAATATTCCACATCCAGGCTCCCCAAAAGGATTTGTTATTAAGAGCAAGCTCATTTAAGAACTCTCCCCAATATGGTGTTATTCAATAAAGAACAACTACAAAGCCTATCTTGGACAAACAATTTAATGTATCCAGTTTTCTTTGTTTACAATCTCTTTTCCTTAGCCAATTTTTGTGGGAAAAGAGTGTATGATTTCGAATTTGTGAAAACCGTTAAAACCATATAATCAAAAGTTTCTTGGTCGTGAGAAAAAGCACAACTTTTGTAACATGACACAACTTTGTGTTATCACCGAAGCAATAAAAGTTGTGTATTGCAATAAGATTGAGGTAGACAAATCAAGTATTGCAAACATCATTAATAAGTATCTAAAAAGAACTTTTATTAATGAAATAAAGTAGTACATGCTGAAAAACTCTAAAAAGCATGAAAAGGCAAACTACTTTTAGATATAGTTTATATTCCTTAGGCAAAAGTAAGAACAAGTTCACACAAGGAGCCAACTAATCTAATTGAAAGAAGTCATGACAAAGTTATTGATTTATTCAATATCTTGATCTTCATTCATAGGCATAGGAATTTCCAGATCGAATCCCTTGGGCTCACTTACAGTTGCCATATGAACTTCTTTCATAAGCTCTTCTTGTTGTTTTCCAAGAGCTTGTTGAACATAGAGAGTTTTTAGAAACACTTCCCCAAAATATCTCACTTCTCTTTTCGTTTATCTGCATTCTTTGAGAGTATGAAGGTTGTTCATCCTTGTCATACTTAGATCTCTTATTCTTCTTCTTGAACCAGGGTTTCTTTCCATTGTTTTTGGTTGTTTTCAAAGGATCATCTGGTTTCATGGTATCCTTGTCAGTTGACTTTGGATCCTTGCTTGGGAAGGTAATAGCAAAGGGTTTTACCATGTTGAAAAGTTTAAAATGAAATAAGAAGTGGCTTCTAATTTCTTTTATAAACAGTTTTTCGAAGAATTTTTGAAGAGATAAGGACTCATAACTACCAGATACAATATCGATTTACCCTAAATCGTACGGAGAAAGCGGAACGGTTCGCGAACCGGACCAACATAGTGGACATTCATAAACACATGTATTTCACCAATATCTCATTGATGTGTCCCACTTTGAGTGTCACCCAGTATCAATTTTACCTTTTGTATAGACAATATTTGACCATAAGTGAGAAGGTCATAAGTTTCATGGAGCTTGGCTCAACATAATACTTTTGTCCAGTGACATAAGAAAAAGGTTTTAATTGAGGGTTATCAATTACTTTAAACAAATTGTGGTAACTAATACATGGATATGATCCTTAGAGGTTTAGAGGAGAAAGCTAACCTCATCTCACCCTTCACAACTTAGGTTACACTAAAAATCCAACCCTTACAATGTTTCTCGAGCTCACCTTATATAGGCCGAGTCGGTAGTGGTTTACAACTAATAAGACAAACTACCCAATCGTGGTGGTGTCAGAGCTTGTCGAGTAAGGCGGTTCCTTCGGTGAGACCTCCGAAGATGACTTCAGGCTTTCAACCTTCAATGATCTAGACGGGTCTTCTATCTTCGACCTCTTCCTCGGGGAAACTCTGCTGGATGATCCCGAAGTATGGCTGCGACATCTTCTGGCTGGGCCCGGTCCTTCTGATCTTGACACGTGTCCTGAGGGTGTTTTACCCTCCGCAACTCTTTCAGGCATTGCGATATTGATGACATCAAGAAGAAGTTTGGGCAGGAGAAGTTCGAAGTTAACTTTTACGGCGACAGTGATGTGTTGACGCTTACTATGATCGAGAATTATGAGTATAGTGATACAAGGCTTCTGACCACGGTGGGTGCACTGGCTGTGGGTCTGAGGATTCCTTTGTACGATTTTTAGGAGAAGAACCATTTTATTTATGACGTGTTGTATGGTCGTAAGAGGGAAGGATCTGACTGGTGGCATATCTCTACTTACACGGGCAACTTTTGGCGCGTGCTGACTGAATGCTCGGATCGTAGTGACAAGAAGACCAAGATAACTTCATTCAAGCCTGATTTTTCTGAGCAGAGGTTTTACACCGCGGAGAATTTCAACAACACCTATATGGACTATATTTCGTCTACTACACGGGTGAGATGGAGCGTTGGCGTCAAGCGGCGTATATTGACTGCGAAGCAGAGCAAGAAAGGCGAAGTACGTCTGCTTACTGATATTGATGGCAGCAAAACCAAAGGCAACCGACAAAGTACGTGATGACCATGATTTTGACTGGTACAGTACTCCCGTGGAGATTCTTCGCCCTTGGGCAAATAAATTTACCAAGGAAAATCCTGATCTTCCCCGCGAGAAACAGCCTAGACGTTACAAAGAATTCTGTCCTTACGAGCTAAATTTCAAAAACTTCCTCGCATGCTACGAGCTCCATCCTGTTCCTCAATCAGGTGCGGAAGTAGAAGCGTCCAAAAAACGCAAGGCTACCACCTCTCATTCCCAGGTAACATCTTTCTTATATTGATATTTCTGTTCCTTATCTTGGCGCATGAATTTCCCGTACTGATTTTTCCTTTTCTTAGGTGAGTAAAAAGAAGAAAACTGTACCTCAGTCTTCCTCTGAGGAAGATGATGAAGTGGAGAAATCAGAGAACTCTGCCGAGGAGGATCCCTCTGGAGGAGAGCAAGATGATGAAGAAGAGCTCGAAGAGCAAGAACATGAGAATGCCTACAGCCCCAGGAACACGGACCGCGAATTCTCTAATTCTCAAGAATTGGATCATATGGACTCTGAGTTGGATTCTCGCATAGGTGGTGAGGGCACGGGCGAAAGTGAACAAAATTCTGATCCTAACGCTACTTCACGTTCTACTTCTAAGGATCGTGATGCTACTCCTTCACACAAGCATTCTCGCAAGGCCAAGCAAGTATCTGTATCCCCTACCATTCATGAGGTGGAGGAGAAAGACTTCAACAAGGAGGATGATCTTGACACTGGTGCTTTTGGCTCTGAACACGACGTTGTTGGTCAGGGTAAATCTTGTCCTATTATCCCTATTCTTCTATGATTTTCCTCCTTCTTTTAGGCGCATTCTAATGCCTTGGCTTCATGTGTTTTCTAGCAGATGCTTCTGGGGGAAACCCCGAGGATCTTAATCAAGATGCCACCGAGGTATACAATGATACTCTTCGTAGGAATACTGGCCATACTAAATCCAAGTCAATTTCATTCAACACGGGAATGAACAATGAGTTTTCCCCGACTATGGATGTACTTGTGGATTTTGACGACTGGGATCGACATGTTGTACCGCAGCCCGCTACTCAGCTACCAGTTACGGGCGAAAAAGTTTCTTCATTGTCGACTATGGTAACTACCAATCCGCAATCCGGTCCTTCCTCGAGTGCGGGATTGAACGTTGATGTTGAGGAGTTGCTGATGTACTTGTCCGATGATGAAAGAGGATTCACTTGGTCTAAAGCTAGAGGTTATCTTTCGGATTGTGTAACTGCTCACACCATGCTCTTTTCTTGGGCCCCAAGGTTCTTTTCAGATCAACGCAATAGTTTTGTTCGTGATTTCTGCCTGTCCATTACTTTGAGGGTAAATGGGGGTGGATTTTAGCTGCACTATCTTGAAGAGTTCAAACAATTCGTCCACTTGCGTTCCAGATAATTGTGCTCCATTATAGGATACTATGGCTGCGGGAATACCGAATCGGCAGATGATATTCTCGAATAGGAAAGTGAAAACATCAATATTCCTAATGTTTGCCAAAGCCTTAGCTTCAACCCATTTAGTGAAATAATTCGTAGCCACTATCAGGTATTTTCGCTTTTTGGTGCCCTCCACTAAAGGTCCAACTATGTCTACTCCCCATTTTGCAAATGGCCAAGGACTAAGTATGGAATTCAATGTCGTGGCTGGAGCTTGGATTCTTCGAGCGTATCGTTGACATTCCTCACATCTTTTTGATATGCTTGCGACGTCGGAGTTCATGTATGGCCAGTAATAACCTTACATCCTTTCTTTATGCGCCAAGGATTTTTGTGCACTGTGATTTCCTGCGTCCCCGTAATGAATGGCGACTAGGAATTTATGCCCTTCATTTCTAGACAAACACCTGAGTACAGGTCCTGAGAAAGATCTTTTGTACAACATTCCCTGGCGTAACTCGTAATTTCTTGCCTTTGGCACTATCTTTCTTTCTTCCAAGTAATTTGAAGGCCTCAATCCCTTTTCCAAGAGTCAGTGAATTGGGATCCTCCAGTCTTCTTTTGCATCAGCCATTTCTTCACACTGTTTTTCTACTTCCTTTATGATCTTCCATTGTGGCCTCATCGTCCAAATCTTCTTCGGCGATATTTTGCACCTTCTTGGTTACCATCACTCCTTTTAGCTTGATGGATGGCTCATATATACTGCCAATTTTGATTGCGGTAGTGCTTGGATCTCTCATCATCGAGGATAAGAATGCCAGTGCGTCTGCATGTCGGTTATCCTTCCTACATAGATGCCGAAATATTATTTTTTCAATGCGGGAAGCCAGACTTTAAGCCAATACCATATACGCCATCATGTGATCATCTACCGTTTGGTACTCGAGTTCAATTTGCCTAGTAACTAGATGTGAGTCGCTCGTTAGTCGTACATCACTGATACCCAATTCTATGATCAAACGCAAGGCATGAATGACTGCCTCATACTCGACTATGTTGTTCGTATGTTCCTCAAATTCCAATCTAAAAGAGTGCACCATGCGGTCTCCTTCGGGGGAAGTGATGACAATACCAATCCCTGCTCTTTCTTTATTCCCGGACCCATCGACAAAAACCTCCCATCTCCGCGAGTTTGAGGGGATGAGGATGTTGTTAGGATCTTCTTTGTCTTCCTCAAAGCCTGGTATGTCATCGACGCCATCATCATTGTTTAAAGGAAGGTCTGCTAGAAAATCAGCGAGTACTTGAGATTTCTGGATGTGCGGGATCCGAAGATAATCTTATGCTGCCCCAGCTGAGCATTCCACTTGATTATCCTTCCTACCGCCTCTGTATTACCATGTACAGCTCCCAACGGTGCTTTGGTGATAACACGAATGTAATGTGCGTCAAAGTAAGTTCTCAACTTCTGACTTTCATGCACAAGGGCCAAGATGAGCTGTTCCAACTTGGTATATTTCTTTTCTGCTGGGGATAAGGTTTTGCTCACGTAATAGATTGGCTATTCTTCCTTTAGATTTGTCCGCACTAAAACTGCGCTCACCGCATTGCTTGTGGCCGCAATGTATAATGCTAACACCTCATCCCGCTCGGGCTTTTGGAGAATGGGTATTACCGCCAAATATTCCTTTATCTTTTGTAATGCTTGCTCGCATGCCTCAGTCCACGCGAACTTGCTTTCTTTTTTCAGTATGTTGAAAAAGTGCTTGCATTTGTCCGGTGACCTTGCAATGAACCTTCCGAGCGTCGCGAGACTTCGGTTAAGTTTCTGAACTTCTTTTAGTTTGCGTGGTGAAGGCATGTCCACAATCACTTGGATTTTTGCTGGGTCCACTTCAATCCCTCCTTTTTTAACCAAATATCCTAAGAACTTTCCTGATGTAACCCCAAAAGTACACTTGTCCGGATTTACTTTCATCTTACACTCCCTCATAGCTTGAAAAATTTCCCTGAGATCACCGAGGTGATTGATTGCTTTTTTGCTTTTGACCAGCATGTCATCCACGTATACTTCCATGTTGTGCCCTATCCACGGTGGTTCGAAAACCTTGTTTACCAGCCTTTGATATGTCGCCCCCGCGTTCCTTAGTCCAAAGGGCATCCTTGTATAACAATACAGCCCTCTAGGAGTGAAGAATGCAGTGTGCTCTTGGTCTTTTGGTGCGAGCGCAATCTGGTTGTAACCTGAATAACCATCCATGAAAGATAACAACTCATGCCCCACGGTTGCGTCCACCAGTTGGTCTATGCTAGGAAGTGGATAACTGTTCTTCGGGCATGCTTTGTTGAGGTTGGAGAAATCTATGCAAATACGTAGACCCCCATTCTTCTTTGGTACTATTACCATATTAGACCAAGTTGGGTATTTGATCTCCCTAACGAATCCTGCGTTCAAAAGTTTCTTAAGTTCCTGCTCGACAGCATGATGGTAATCTGGTGATATTTTCCGCAATCTCTGCCTGAAGGGTTGCATTCCTGGTTCTATTTTTATCTCATGTTCCACCACTTCTGTGTTAATGCCAGGCATATCCCCCAATTTTCCATGCAAATATGTCTGCATACTCAATTAACAATTTATGAAGCGCTTCCTCCTGCTCTCCCCCTAATAGAGTTCCGATTTTGATCATTCTGGGTGCTTCCGCGGTGCTTATTTTTACTTCTCTGGTAGGCTCAACTGCGGAGAAAAGTGGCTCTGGTTTTCCTAGGAGGGGAGCGCTCTTTAATTGCTATTTGGTATGCGTTTTATCCTTTACTGCCTTCATTGCTTCAAGTTCATCTGGGCTCATAGCGGGACATGATGTGCTTGGCTCTTCAGTGTGTTTCCGTGCAACGACAAGGATTTCTTTGGCGATATCCGTGAGATGTTGCTCGATAGCCAATTTTTTTCTCATTCTTCGCTTCTCTCCATGGACTGGACATTTCGTACCCTGGATCGGTGTGTACATGCATCAAATTTTTTTCATTTGGTTTCTTCGAGATACTCAGAAACCATATTCTAGCTTTCTTTTTTGCGATACTTTCTGCTATTACGCTCCGCGCGCTCCAAGTTCGTCCTGGTTTCGGTTTTGCGTGACATTCCCTGGCTATGTCTTGATCTCATTTGATTTTCATTTCCCCTTGTTTGGTGGGAAAGCTCAGATGCTGATGATATGACGATGCAACTCCCTTCAACTGATGTACCCACAGTCTTCCTATAATGGCGGTATACGGAGATGGCGCGTCTACAATGCTGAAACTGGTGTTGATCTTTAAAGGTCCGACCTTCACTTCCAGCATGATTTCCCCCTTAGGCTTCGAAACTGATCCATTGAAACCATAGATGGTGTACCGTGATGGGGATAACTGTTCGTCCGTAAGATTCATCTTGAGAAATGCGCTGCAGAACATCACATTCAGAGAGCTTCCACTGCCCATCAAGATTTTCTTCATGTTCCAACCGGCTATGGGCAGAGTCAGAACTAATGGGTCGTTGTGAACTTCAATTTTCTGGTCTACGTCTGCTGCGAAAAGCTCAAAGGCGTGGCCATCCATTCATCCCACTGCTCGGTAGCCTCTCCATCCACACTGAAAATTTCATGTCTTTCCATGCGCTTTCCGAGTCGCCTGCTAATATCTCCCACTATTGTTGTGCATTCAATTCCAAATGCGTAATCATGTGGACAACTTGATCATTTGGTGAAATTTTGACTGTCTGATCTTGCTGATTGCGCTGCTGCAACTGTACGAATTGTCTGAGATCGCGGGCTTGAATATAATCCTTCAGCGTTTTGCAATTTTCGGTTAGATGTCCCTTGAACTCGTGGTACTCGCAGAAATCTTTGTGGTTTTCATTCCTTGGAGCCTGTTGTCCTCTTGACCACTGCCATTTCATGTCTGCTCGGGACTTAAGGATTCGCAATATCTATGAAAGGTTGGTGTTTAGCTTGATGTAAACCAGATCATTGAAGTCATAGCTATTTTTCCCCGTTCATGATTTTGGATGCTTGTTATCGTACTGCTTTGTTTCATTGTACTATCGCTTTTCCGCAGGCTCTGGCTCCATCGAGTTAGTGCGGTGTGAAATTTTATGACCTTGTGTAGGCTTGTGGCTGCTCTTCTGATTGTCAGATGACCTGTGAGACTGTCCGCGCGGATTATCCCTTTGAATCTCCTGCAACCGTACATGCTTCTCGAGATTGATGTGCAATGCCCCTCTGTTTGAGGGTCTGATCCATGAATCTCCACAAAGAGTGCGCAATTCCTATCCAATCCCCAAGTTAAACCACTGATTTTAGCTTCATCACTTACATTGCCTATCTCTTGGCAAATCTTTGTCCACCTTCTCTCATATTCCCTATAATCTTCCTCTGGCTTTGAGATCAATCCGTGGAGCTTGTCCGTTCCAGTCTTCAAGACTTTTTTGTACATGTATTGTCCCACAAACTTGGTGGCCACGTGTTTGGTGAAAAATGTGCTATTACACTCTTTGCCATCGATTGAGCCATGGATTGAGGGTCCCCAACAGTGGTTATTAGTTCAGTAGGAGAAGGATATTAATGGCTCGAGTTCAATAGTGTGTTGGGACTATTTTGTATCGAAAAAATAGGGATTGTATGCGGTTGTTGCGGGAGAAAGTCAGTGATGAATGATGAAGATTAATGGATGAGAGATGAAAGCTCTAGAATGTTGGATTGAGATGAATTCGAAGTTAGCTGCAGATATGTGTGAGTTTGAGTTGTAACTAGTCGAGAAAACATTGATGTGTTGCTGTTAACATGTCATCGATACAAAGAAAAGGTTTGTATGGCAAGTGGGTTGTTGTGACGAGGAAAGTGGAGGTCCAGTACGTAACTGGTGGGCTCGTAGAGCAGCTTCTCCAGGGAATAAAAAAGGAGAGGTGGTGATCCAAATTTACTATCAGACGAAATCCAAAGCAGTGACTTTTCTTATACGTATAAATATCAGCTACTAGGAGCTATAGGAGATAGACCCCCACAGGGGAAAATAGGGTTCTCTACTTTGTTTTCTTCTTATCAATCTAATGGCTAGATTTTGAGAAAGTCATAGCTTGCTAGTTTTCTTGTCAGGGCGACAAATGAAATTGTAGATGTCAGATTACTTGTTTTCTTGAACAAAGTCTATTTGTGCTTAATAAATAATGTTTGAGTGTCTCTATTTATGGTTTTCGATTCATAACTCCTTCATGTTTTATGCCATGTATACTTCGTAGTTCGGTATTGATCCAAACCATTCATCGATCCTATTGATTATCGTTTTATGATTCTTCCTTGAATCTCTATGCCATGTATATTGAGCGCTTTGAAAATCTATTTTTTGATCGATACCAAACATATCTTTTGTGAGAAATTCGACTTTTCAATGGATTCTCGAAACCCTAACATATTTCTCACCTTGATTATTTATTTATTTCTAAACCAGTATCTTAACACTCCTTGTGGGAACGAACCGTATTTGCTATTGTCTGCATCTTGACACCGTGCACTTGCGGTATTACAAGAAGTCGGTTTTCTTACCATCACTCAATTGGATGATACTCAGATATTAAGTGATTTGTTAGGAGTTAGTAATATTTACAGCCCCAACGTCGTCGTATGGCCTCAAGGGGATCCGAATCAATCAAGAAACTCTACTGACAAATGATCGGATTATGTTGTTTTTCTTCTTTTTATATGTAGTTTTCCTTCTTCAATGAAAGTTTGCATATGTAGTTTCTTTTATGTAGTGTTTTCAATCAAAGTGTGTGTTGTTTAGTTAACTATATTTGAACAAAGAACGTAAAATTAAAATCTACCATTTCATTAAATTGCTTTCTCAATTTCATAAAATTATAAATAAAAATGAACAATATTTTGTCAAAACCTTAAGGATATTGAAACAACCAGCATAACATAAAGACTTTCCATTATGACGTACTTTCCATTCCTCTAATGCTGCATAAATGACTTCGTCATTGGTTTGACCAATGATTCTTACTCGATGCTTATGAATCACTATGTACATAAACATATTCACCTGGCTATTGATCTTGCAAAAACAACCACACAATGAGTGTTCAGAACGACTTCTAATGTTTCCAGCACGCTCTTCCAAAAAATCTTATAATGCCGCCGCCTAATCCCTCTTCTATCAAAGCCATCCATCGTTGGCCGCACATAGTTCCTACAAATAAATCCTCCTATTTAGTGAACCTGAAATGTCGATGGCGTGGTTCATACTGAGGGGATCCTGCGACATTCAATACAAAAATCAAATTGAAGATAAAAAATAATTGAGGAGAAGACGTGAGTGAGTGAATGAGTTGTTTGAGTTTAAAGTTGCGTATTTATATGCAACTTAATTAGAGCCACTGGATTTATGGGGATCTGTCAGATGCTTTTTCCATCGACCCATGGAAATTCCATCGCTACCGCTGAAAAACCCTCCCCATGGCGAAGTTGCAGAAATGCAACTTTACCATGGCATATTCCCACTATACTAGTTCCATAGTGGAGCATAAGTGGCTATTTTGTGGGTTTGCCATGCCCATAAAATATGCCTCAGATGCTTTCTGCCGGAAAGTGGAACTAACCATACACTTTAGTGGGCTTTTCCAGATGACGTGTAACTGGAAGTGGAAGCCAAACTGGAAGAGCCATAGGACTAAGACTTGTGTCTTAGCCAAGTGCGTCAGTATTGGAAAGAAAGATCTAGCTCTGTGAGTCGGGGAAAAATGAGTTGACTCAGTGCAAAAAAATCGGCTCTTCTTGTCGTCAATTCTCAACTTCCACCTCCTGATTTCTCCAAATTGATCATCTGGGGTTCTTCCTTTTGAAGTTCCTTTTTTCAATTGAGCTCCAATTTCTCTCCACAACGACTTCTTTGGCTAATTGATTATAGGTCAGTATGCATGATAAGTATGATTGGATTGTTCTAGTTTTTTGGTAGCTCAATTTTTGCTGGTTCTAATCTGTAATACTCAACTTATTGACTACATGCTTCACTTCAATCTCTGTTTTAATACCTGTCTTACTCAACATGAGTTATATTGCATGGAACTGTCAAGGTTCACACACACCAGCTACGATTCACAAACTCACTCAATTCACTCGTAGACATAAACTTGAATTGCTTTTCTTCTCTGAAACAATTGCTTCTGAGATGCATATTGTTTTCCTTAAGAATAGGCTCCAATTTGATAATTATCATCTAGTTCCTTGTCGTGGACGAAGTGGTGGTCTATGCTTGTTTTGGAATAACCATTTGCAGGTGGATATATTATCTTCCAATCAGGGTTTCATTCATGCCAAAAATTTCTCAACCAAGCGCATCAAAGCAATGGTTCTTTACGGGTATTTATGGACCTCCTAACCAGGCAACTAGGTGGGATCTTTGGAGACAAATTCATACTCTTATTGAGTCTCCAACTCTTCCTTGGTTGATCATGGGTGATTTTAATGAAATAACTGCACCACAAGAAAAACAAGGAGGACGTCCTTTTGTGAATGCTCATGCTAGGTCCTTTTCTTAAATTCATTGATCAATTTGGTCTCATTGATTTTGGATTCAAAGGACTGCCATTCACTTGGACTAATAGGCAGGAAGGTTCGAATCTTATTATGGAGAGGTTAGACAGATGTTTATGCAACTAACTTTGGCTTCAACATAATCCTCATGTTCTAGTCACTCACCTACCACGCATTGCATCTGATCATGTTCCTTTACTTCTGGAGGAGAAAGTTATTCTCAAACCAAGAACTCGAAGATTTCAAATGGAACATCTCTGGTTTCTTCACCCTCATATGAAACATGTGGTTATGAGTGCATGGGAACAGAACCAGAACCCTGATCAAGGAATCAATATTATTCTTAAATCGGAAACGACGGCAACTGCACTTCAAAGTTGGGATAAAGCAACATTTGGCCATATTCCTTCCCTCATCCAAGGAGCAGAAAAACAGATAGCATTTGCTCAGGCCAAATCCATCACAGCCACTGGTGATGATCTTCAATTTTGGTTGCAGAAAGAAGAAGAGTTCCGTAATTCTCATGCCTTACTCACAAGTTGCTTAGCTGCATACTGGAGATATCGCTCAAGGGTGCAATGGCTACAAGAAGGTGACCTGAATACCACCTTCTTTCATACAAAGGCTACCATTCATCGACAACGTAACTTCATTTGAATGTTGGAGTCTGATACAGGGAATTTAATTATGGACCCTGAAGAAATTAACAATACTCTCATTGCACATTTCCAATCACAATATAAGAGCTCAGATTCTTTTATTAATGAAGACCTCTTTGAACCTGTGAAAGGAAGACTCCACCCTACTAGAGCTCAGACATTACTATCTCCAGTGACGATGGAGGAGGTAAGATTGGCTATTTTCTCTATTGGTTCTGACAGAGCTCCAGGCCCTGATGGATTTTCAAGTAAGTTTTACAAGTTTTTTTGGGAGATCACTGGCTTACATATATTCGAATTAGTAGTTCATTTCTTTGAACATAATGAACTTCATGCCTCCATAAATAGAACCAATATTGTGCTTATTCCAAAAATTGAAAACCCAACATTGCCTGATCATTTTAGATCAATAGGACATTGTAATGTTATTTATAAAGTCATATCCAAGATATTAGTTGCAAGGATTAGACCTTTACTACCTTCTCTCATCAACCCATATCAGTCGGCATTTGTACCTAACAGATCAATTCAGGAAAATATTGCTATTGCTACGGAGATATTTCATCATATACGTACTTCAAACCCATCATCAACTCCGAAGATTGCTCTTAAGCTAGACATCAAGAAAGCTTATGATTCCTTGAATTTGGAATTTATTCGACATGCTTTCCTCAATATGGGATTCCCTCATCGATTTGTGCAATATATTATTACTTGTGTTACATCTGTTTCATACTCTCTGCTGATCAATGGAGCTCCACAGGGTAATATCATACCACAACGAGGGCTGCGACAAGGAGACCCCTTGTCTCCATATATTTACATTTTATGTGCATAAGTGCTATCTTCAAACTTGGCAATATTGCAGGCTGCAGGTGATGTTCAGGGGATAAAAATTTCACGGAAAGATCCTATATCTTATGTATGCAGACGATCTCCTCATCACCACAATGACAGATGATCTTTCTTGTATCAAGTTGCACAAACTACTTCATGAGTACTCACATTCAGCTAGCCAGCAAATCAACTCACAGAAATCCTTGATTGGTCATCATCCAAAATTACATCCATTGGTGATTAACAAGATGGCGACCTTATTTAGTTGCCCAACTCAAGATACACCTCCTCTGTACTTGGGAGTTCAGCCTAGATTTGGTAGACAGAAGGCATCAGCTTACAACCAACTCCTCAACAGATTTGAGAGAAAAACCAAAGGTTGGATGTCCAAGTGTTTGAATCCGGCGGGAAGGCTGACCCTCATCAACACTTCACTTACCCCAACTGCCAATCATATAATGCAAACACAATTGCTTCCGTGCATAATCACATTGATAAAATATCCATGAATTTTTTTTTTGGGGCCATGATCAAAATGGGAAGAAATTGCATACTCTTGGTTGGCATATTCTCACTACTCCTCGAGATCAAGGTGGGTTAGGAATCAGACGAAGTAAGGAGCATAATCAAGCGTTGTTGATGAACAGAGTCTGACAACTTCATCGACAACAACAATCTATATGGTCTTCATTGTGCCATGCTAAATACTTACAGGAGCATCATCAGCTTCCATCTCTTCCGAAGCCGCAGAGTAATGCAAGCCCACTTTGGAAAGGATTAACCAAGGTAGCACCTTTGTTGCACAACCATACTTTTTCTATAATTGGGGATGGTCAAAGTACACCCCGATTACAGATAATTGGATTCCTCATCAAGTTGAACCGCATCAACCTTGTATCTCTTCATCTCCGTCCAACAGTGTGGCCTCGTTAATTCAATCTGATTCTCACACTTGGGACTGTAACAAAGTATATCTGTTATTTCCTCCTCAACAGGCGGATCAGATTCTCAGTCTACATCTACCTCAACAACCAAGACCTGATAAGGTTATTTGGCCTCTGACAGGGTCTGGTGAATACTTGGTTAAAACTGGGTATAGGAAGCTTATTCAGTTGAGACTTCCTGACACAACTCCGCATCAATCAATTCTTCGACGCATCTGGAAACTCAACTGTCCACAAAACATCAGGATTTTCCTCTGGAAAGCTATGAAGAAGGGGTTACCAACCTTTGACCTCCTTCATTCACGAAATATCACCCCCAATGGTCTTTGTTACCACTGTAGAGTTTTTCGTGAAACCACTAACCACTTGTTGTTTCTGTGTGATTTTGCTTCTCAGGTTTGGTTACTAGTGTGGACACATCTTCTCTCCGTCTATACTCCTCCAGCTACTGCCAATATCACAAGACCAACAACACTGCTGAAACTACTTCAGCTGCATCTCCCGGATCATTTACTAAGTTTGCTGCTGTACACATGTTGGCACATATGGCTTTCTAGGAATGAAACAATCTACAACAGGCAAGCTATGACACCTTCTCAACTATATCAACTAATTATAGTTATGTGGAAGGAATTTCAGTGGGCTTCTACTCATGTGGCGCCATACCTGCCTGACACACCACCGCAAGTCAAAATTACCACTGCCAGGAAAAACACAAAAGATATTTGGGTACACTGGACGTCTCCAACACATCCTTATATCAAGCTTAATACGGATGGTGCATCAAAAGGAAATCCAGGTTCTGCAGGTGCAGGGATAATTGCACGAGACTTTCGTGGTACATTAATACAGGCAATGGCTTCTTCCTTAGGATATACTACATCTCTGGTGGCAGAAACTTGGGGTTTACTTCTCGCAGCCCGCATGGCACTCCGTCACAATTGGCATCACATATGGATTGAGATGGACTCATTGGTTCTCTTGTTCATCATCCGTAATGGACCGTCCTCAGCTCCTTGGTACCTTTGGGGATTGCTTCATGAAACCATCTTCCTACTACAGCAGATACCACATCTTCATATCTCTCATGCATACAGAGAAGCCAACAGAGCAGCAGATGCCCTCGCAAACGACGCCATCTCGTCATCAACAAAACCCAAACCTTATGTCGACTTTTGTATGGATTTGGTTAATCCCTCATTTCTATCCCAGATCTGTTTGATGACAGAATGGCAAGGCCTATCAAACGTGTTGTAACAACAAACTCTTGCACTTACTAATACGACACCTGGCCTGCTTTTCAAAAAACAAAAAGTTTCGTCAGTTTGGAACCCACAATACGACAGAGATGCCACGTGGACACTCTTGAAAATACCAAAGGAAATTATGCATAAAATTGCAACTCCAAAGTTTTAACCATCCCCATTGCAATTGGAAATCCTTGCCATTGTGAGAAGATGCGAAAGTTTTCTTTATGTAAAACAAAACGCACACTCCAAAATAGAGTTAAGAAGAGGAGATACGCATCGTAATAGAGAGAAACCCTCAAACGAGGTTCCTCTCTTCTTTCAGAAAACCCTCTCCAAATTTTTTCCCCCAAATTTCCATTAATTATCATCATCATCATGTCTTTCATGGAAGACGAAGACGATGATTTTGGAGATCTCTATACAGATGTTCTTCTTCCTTTCAATACTCCCTCACAACCACCACCACCACCACAACAACAACAGCCACCACTTTCTTCCGATCTCAGCGACGACGATGATAAAAAACCACACGGTGATGGTGGTTCTTCCAATTCTAAATTACCTATCCCTTCTGAAGCCCTAGTTTCGGATCGAACTGAGGAAAGGGGCAATTTTGTTATTACCGAAGATGAAGATGAAGTAGTTACTAGGGTTTCACCCAAGGAAGATGCTAGTAGGGTTCTTGATTTTGGTGTATCCGTAAAGTCAGAACCTTTTGTAAGTTGGGCAATTGGCGATGATAACCAAGGTGCTGGCGATGCTGGAGGAGAAGTGAAAATGGAAAGGATGGATATGGATGAACAACCTATGATTCCTGGTTTGTCCTCATCTTCATATCCATTTGATCCTCCTGCTGCTCCTTCTAGGGTTTTTGAGTATGCGGAAGAGGAGGCAGAAGAACCTATGGAAGCAGCAGCTTCGAAACGAGAGGAAGACGAATGGGATAGTGACAGTGACAGCGAAGATGATCTCAAGATTGTTCTGAATGAGGACGAGCATGATGGAATGAATGGGAAGGAGAATG
Organism: Papaver nudicaule; assembly: GCA_023529015.1. Lineage (NCBI taxonomy): Eukaryota > Viridiplantae > Streptophyta > Magnoliopsida > Ranunculales > Papaveraceae > Papaver > Papaver nudicaule. The sequence continues at coordinate 14,360 of JAJJMA010217752.1, read as the reverse complement.
AGGGTGAAGGCGACAATGAAGATGGTCAAGGTTTGGGTATTGGTGCTGGAGATGATCAGATTCATCAGCTTGGAGAGGAACAAGAATTGGGAGAGGATGGGACTAAGCAGATGGGCGATGGCAGCGAAAGGAAGGAAATCGGTGAAGGAGGAGGAGCGAAAGGAGTGAATGGTGGAGTCATGATGATGCCTAATTCTGGCGGGGTCAGACCAATGTATACAAATCAAGGGTTTCATCCACACCATTCTCAGTTTAAGGTCAGTTTTACATTACTTGTAAAAGAAAAAAATCGAAAGAATGAAAAGTTATATATGGTAGTTGTTATAAGCTGTGTAAATTGTGTCACTGTTTTGTTATAGTGTTGGATTTCCTAGCTTGTTGATTGTACAATGTAAATGATCTTACTTTATAGAAAGGGTTTATTAAATACACTTAATCTGCTTAATCCATTGTTTGTTCTTCAATTACAAGTGTCTGCAAAGCAATGCCTCTCGGTTCTAAGAGTTTGTGGAAAAAATTGGGGTCTCAGTGCCAGGAGTTGAAAGTCTAATTCCCTTTGGTTGATACAGTTCCACCACAGTGGTTTAGGTCTTTGGTATCTGCTGTGACTGTTTCTTTCAAAGCTCATCAAATTCAAGCGAAGTGTGTTTGCCAACCATCAAAGTTTTCAGTGCTTCACCACACAAAAATGTAAATGATTTCCAAGCTCAATGAACAGCATTAGAGCTTATCCTTAGATACGCTCTAAGTTGTGCAATGAGATTAGGGAGAGGTGCTTAGATCTCTTTACAAAGTAAACCTACCTAACAAGTCAGCTCATCTCATAGTGCGCAGCAGAAAATTGCACTATTTTTCGATAGAAACTGCTGAAAGTTGTAAAATTGTCAGTAAACAATAATGCTCTCCAAACCGCAATAAATAGTGAACTACCACTCTACCACTCTATCAGCCTGTCTCCTCAACTCCTTGCTGCATTAAAGATAACTTTGTTAAGACTGGCCTAGGTTATCAGTTCGTGCAAAACATACTAACTGGTGATTAGGAATAGCATATGCTATTGTCATGGGTTTTTAGATGATGCGGCTTTAACCCACTGGCAATAGCACATATTTTGAATAACGTATAGTTTTGATCTACATATAGTTGACTGGAGTACATCTCCAGACGTTAAGTTTTGGTGCACAGAAAGAAAGATTAGAAAGTGAAACGTGTTTGTCACACCAGAATGAGTTGGATTCGAGGATCTTCACATCCCACAGCTACACTGCTTATTTAGAACAGTAAATTTCCATTACTACAGTGTTTATGCATCTAGTTCATACAATGTATGTTAAACAAATTTCCATTGCAGTGCTTAGTGATTCTGCATTTGAATGTTACTATGTTATCTCAACATGATTGTGTGGGATGATTTTCTTATTTTTGTTCCTAGAACTTCGTTAAATTCACGTGATGTGTATCGATCAAAGAAACCCTTCAATGGTTATAATTGAGATTGCAATCTTTATCCACTTTATTTACTTGTTATTATCAGTTAACTGACTTCTTTCGCTTTTTTGTTTGGCATTAGTATGTAAGACCCGGTGCAGCAATGGTACCTGGTGGAGCTAATGTTGGTCCTGGAGGTCTTCAAAACCAAGTTCGCCCCCTTGTCAACATGGGCGCTGTTCCTGGAACTGGTAGAGGTGATTGGAGACCTATGGGGGTGAAGGGTGCTCCTCCCATGCAGAAGGGGTTTCAGCCAGGTTTTGGATTCCCTGGACAAAGAGGGCCGGAATTCACACTTCCATCTCACAAGTAATATTTCGTGACATAATATATAGGCTCATATTAATCACTATTAATTGTGTCAATTGGCATACTTATCCATGAAAATATGCACTTGTGTTGATTGTCATGTAAGCTTTCTGTTTTTTGATTTTTTTACCTCGGATACAAGGCTGTCCTGTTCTGTTTGGGTATGTTAACACCTTTCTTTCTTAGGTTTGTTGTGTTCTTGAAAGTTAGCTATCTATATCATACACAGTTTTGCACTGTAAAGATTTCTCCGCATTAGGATTCATGTTTTAACTATCCATATCATACACCGTTTTGCACTGTCCTGTTCAACTGCACGAATGGTTATCCCGTTTGAAAGTTATCTTCAATTGAAATGTAGAAATGTCTCTCTGGTCCTCGTTTGCGAAGCTGGTAACATGTACGGCTGCATAGTATGTCTTCCTGAGGTCCTATAGTTTGCTGGAAGCCTCCATATTTATCTATTAATGACAGCTATCCGATTAGTAGAAAGTAGAATCATATTATACCTGAGAGAGTTGGGATTTCCATTTTTCTAGGTTGAACTACTATGAAATAACTCCACTGACAAGCACTGGATACTATTTCATAACCATTAAGTAATAACTAAATCTAAATATGGAACTGCCGACCTGCAAATTATGCAACCGAGTCAATGCTGTGGGCATCATGTGATGTGTGGGTTCGAGCTTATGATGAGTGCTTAGTCATGCTAGTGTAGTTGATGAACTATTATGAATATATTCTTATACTGTTATTTATTTGCCCACCTGCTCTTTCCTTACTTTTCTCTTTTATGTTTCAGAACGGTATTTGATATCGACATTGATGGCATAGAGGAAAAGACATGGAGATATCCTGGTGTTGATATATCTGATTTTTTCAATTTTGGATTGAATGAGGAGGCCTGGAAAGATTACTGCAAACAGCTGGCAAGTTTTTTTTTGCTTTGTAGCTTACATAAATTCACTAATTGTCGTATCACTATGCGGGGCTAATGTCGAGATTTGTGCAGGTGCAACTACGTCTGGAATCTACCATGCAGTCCAAAATTCGGGTTTATGAAAGTGGGCGACAAGTGCAGGTAATGAAAAGTGTCTGCTTTTATGTTTCTCTACCACTATCAAAAGAGGGAGAGATCGGTACAAACATAAGTGTACTTCCTGTCTTGTTTCAGGACTATGATCCAGATCTGCCTCCTGAACTTGTTCTTGCAGCTGGTGGTCAGGATACTGGTGACAATTTGAATCCTGGAAAGATAGATGGTGGGCAAGGTGATTTAACTGGCCAAGGAAGAGGAGCTGCACATGCACGGCCGATGATGGTAGGTCTTAGCTGTTTTTCCGTGTCTAGCTAATTGGATTATTCTTTGGACAGCTGACATATCTTGAATATTGTTCATCTTCTTACTCTTGGTGAATCTTATATTACTCTCTTCTCCTCGACTCTTTTCGGTTTCATATTTCATTCTGTAATCACCACGTGCTCTTCTACTTCTCTGTTGAGTTGTATCTTCGTGATCCTTATACATTAGTACCATCACTTGTTATTCATACCAGCCACCGGGGAGGGCAATTCAAGTGGAAGGTGGTTATGGTGAGCGTCTTCCATCTGCAGAAACTAGACCACAGCGAGCGCGCGATACTGATTCAGTCATAGAGGTACAAACACTCTCTTTTTGTGTTCAATACTGCGATATTTCGTGGTTTTCAGAGTCTTAATCTGCATGAATGATGCTCTGATTAAAGTTTCTTGGTTGAGCAGATCGTGTTGCAGGGCTCTGTGGATGATGATTCATCCACTGATAATGGTACCAATGAGCAGCTAGGAAACGAGGTGCAAGGAGAGGATCTTAAAGGGGACCATGAGACTGAAGAGGATATTGCTGAGCAGCCTGACAATGAATCTTATGACCGTTTGCCTTATAAGTCTACAAAGGAGATGGTTAGGGAAGATCCGTTTATGGGTTCAGGTCATACTAATAACACACATGAAAGAGACGGTGTCCCACCTTCCCCTTCAGAAGCAGTACCTGTGCATCATCGGCCTGGTCCTAAAGGGCATAACCCAGGGGTTTTTGGCGCTTCTCATGAAGGAAGGTAATTCATATATGTAGTAGATATTGATTACTTTAGAATTTTGACAAGGTTGTTACAATTTTCTCAACCCATGTTAGCACCAGGTGAAGTTTCAAATGACCCTTTGAGGAAGATGATCTAAGGGCTAACTTTAGATAACAAAAAACAACATCCCTTTCTAATACATCTAAACCCCTTTTGACTAGCCCTAAAAAATATAGTTGCTACTGGAATTCCTCTAGATCGTTTGATCTGCTTGGTGTGGAGGGGCATCCTTGCTTAGAATCAACCCTTGGATCATCTCCATGTGGACTCCATTGGTGTGGGTGGAATCTGCGAAGTTTATGTCGCTAGGTGGTTGCTAGGTAGCCAAGTGGGACTAGTGCCTAGAAGGACTAGTTGAGGACTACTGTAGGTTCTATCAAAAAGGAAAAGTTTGGTTGTCTAGAATATATGTCACTATAATCTTCGGATCCAGTTGATTTTAGGCTGGCTAATTGGTTTTGATTATATAAAAGTGTTCTGCACTCGAAAAAGGGACACAAACAGTGGTAGTCTTGTAAAAGTACCGAGACTCGATAAAATCTCTGCATGTGTATAAATTCTAAATAAGTTTGCGTTGCAGTTGTCCTAGTTTAGGATAGGAAACCCGTAAAATCTGTGCTGTTTAACCATTACACTCCATCCAGTTTTTCACTTGATATGCGATAATTTTTTAATTTTTTTCCTGCTGCTATATTTAGTTGTTTTCTTGATATAGACCAAATGCTTAAGAAACTACAGCCTTTCAGCAGTTTTTAATACTTTTATGTACTTCACCAATTTTCAGGCGACCACATGGGGATGTACGTGACAGATATTCCCGTTTGAATCATGAGGATGGAAGAAGTGTCAACCTTAATCATGCTGCCGTAGGTAGCAAATCCCATGATACAAGTAAGGGGAAGTCAAGTAGAAGCAGTGATGGAAATCAAACCCCAGAGTCATCATCTCATGTTCAAGTTGATGGTGCGAGGGGTTCAGTTTCCGAAAATAAAGATGATTCGCACAATGAACTTGCTACGGAAGACAGCAGTGTTGGGATAGATGAGGATGAAATTAGTAGGGATGTGACACTCACAAATGATGCTACCGATGGACAAGATATCTCTAAAGTCGATCAACCTGCAGTAATGGATGTTGACGAGGCGTATGACCTAATGACAACACGTAGCAGTGACACCAGCAAAGCAAGATCAGGGGGAAGCAGGGATTATCAAAAGAAGCGTGAAAATGGTGAGGAAGAAGTTGTGCAAGAGTCACGTCCTAGACGAATGGGTGACATAAGAAGACGGCGTGATGAAGATGAAAGTAACTTCCGAAAGAGAGGTAGTACTGACAGAGATGGTAGGCAAGATGTTGGGAGAAACCTCATGGCAGTAAAAGTCAGAGAAGATTCTCATCACCCCAGTAGAGAATCTTACCCTAATCCAGCACACCAATTGCATCCGAAGACCACAGACTTTGAGATGCGGAGAGATGGTAGTTCTGCTGGAGCTCGGCAAAGAAGAGATGACGATATGCAAGGGAGGAAGCGAGAGCGTGTTGAGGAGATTGGGTCCAGGCATGGGAGTAAGGCTCGTGAAAGTGAAAGTAATGATAGAGAGGAGCATCATCTCTCAAGGAAACGGTTGGAAAATAGTGAATGGAGGGGACGTCCCGAAAAGATTGTGGGACATAGCCAGAGGGATAGGGATGAGTACATGATGAATAGGCACGAAAGCTTGAATGATCCTCCCTCTAAAAGAAGGAAGGATGAGGAGTATCCAAGGAGGGAACAAGCTGAGAAAGAAGAATATTTACATGGGTTCCGGACTAGAGAGGGCAGCAGTAGAAGAAAACGGGAAGCTGATGATTTTATGGAACATAGGAGAGATGATCGTTTGAGATTTAGGGAGAAGCCTGATGACCCACATTTCATTAGGCACAGGGATGAGAGTTGGCGGCCGAGGGAGAGGGATGAATGGCAAAGGCTTAAACAGCCACATGAAGACATATTTCCAAATCGTGAAAGAGAAGAAATCAGGGGTACAGTAAGGAATTCGCGAGGATTAGAGGACAAACCTCTGATGGGTAATGCAAGGACTAAGGATGAGTCTCGAATTGTAGGTTTTGAAAAAGACTTCCCGTTTAAAGATAAAAAGCGGCTGAACGAACAATCTAAGCGAAGAGAGAGAGAAGAGGATGCCACACTTTTACAGCACAGGGGACGTGAAGATGTCTTTGCAAGTGAAAACTATACTCACAATGAGGATAGGAACCCTAGGCATGAAAGGTCAAGCAAAAATAGTGATCATTCTGTTGATAATAGGCAATGGTCGCACAAGGAGAGACCTAAAGAGATCTCAAGGAGTAAAGAATCTGAACTGGGCGATCAAAATACTGTAGCACGTAGCAAGAGGAAGCAAGAAGAATCTAGTGCCCGATATGTGAAGGTGTGAATCATTTCTCTGTACAATTTAAAGAAATTTATGCAATCTTTGAACCAGGAAAAATAATCTTTAATAAATTAGAAAATTGCTCTGACCACCCTTAGATCTTGCTTTCTTATATCTTAATTCTTACGATTTGTCTCCCCTATTTATATGCATTTCATCTTCAATGATCAGAAGGAAAACAGGAATGAGATTTTGTTAGAATCTTTCCTGGACTCTGTTCTAATATTTTCCCGATGCATGGGGTTATCTTCTAATTCCTATGTTTTCCCTAGATAATTATTTGATCATGTTTCTGTTTCTTCAAGTATACAAAGAGCAACTAGCGTCTGTATTTTGTTCTCGAGTATTTGTAAGTCTTTTTTCTCCTTGTCTACTCTTTTTATAAAAGATGATGATTGATGAAGTTGAACTGTTTCGCCCTTTCTTGGGAGATGGCCTACCAGATCATATCCTGTTAGATTGAAGAAGCTTCTACTGTGGAGATCTGCCATGCTATTCGTCGTCTAACCTCTATACTTCATATAGTTACTTGGATGGAGAAATTACCTTAACCCTTCAGTACATGTTTTTGGTATTATTTGCACATTTTTTGAGCCATGTGCTTCAATTGCTTATTTTTTTCGCTCTGTAGTTCTTCCCTTTATGCGTCTCAACGCTCTTAGTTTCTGGCTGAATACCTCCTGATTGCAAAATAGCCACAGACGAGCTGTGGATGTTGATTTGTATGTATGTTTTCTCTGAAACTAAGTTTCTAACGGTTACGCAGGTTGGCAAAGGTGCCAGTGAGCAGGAAAGTGGCAACGTCCCTACTGAATCACGTGTTCCTGGACAGTCGAGAACAGTTTCTTCCTCTCTCTCCAAGAAGAATCACCAGGAGCATGAACTCCCTCTGCAACACAACTCCAGAAACCACCGACAAGATGCTTCCTCAGATGATGAACGTCAGAATTCGAGGAGACGCTCCAAGCAAGATAATTCGACGAGTGAGAGAGAGAGGACACGCGGTACCAACACAAAGACCAAGGAGACAAACAAGAAGAACAAGAATGAGACGGTTTCTTTAGGCAGTGACCAACCAGAAGAACTAGTTAAAAAAACCGAGACTGGTGATAATCAGCATCCCCCGAATGAGGAAAAAGCTGCTGGAGATTCTGAAAGAAATGGAGACGATCGCGGCCACCTTGATACAGTAGCAAAACTGAAGAAGCGAAGTGAACGGTTCAAGCTTCCACTGACAAGTGAAAAAGATGCTACTGGAAACAGAAAAGCTGATGCTGAAGTGGTTACTGCCCATAACGAGACTGCAGCTGATGAAGCAGGGATCAAGCCGGAGAGGCCAGCTCGTAAACGTAGGTGGACTGGTAGCTAAATGTGAGACTCAGTTGTTGGAGAGGATGTCAGCAATGTCTGTTTCTGTTTTGTGTGGATTTGGCTGGGTCTTTTGCTTTGATGAGCATGACCTGATTAGCGTGTTGGATCACTCGTATTCTCTTCTGCATTCTGGCTGATCTAAACTTTGGTTTCAGCATCGTTTTATTTTTCCTAATACTCAGGCTGCTGTATATGTATCTTTATAACACATGTACGATGAGAAACTGTAACATTGTACTCTTAAATGGTTGTCCTAGTACCTTAGTATTGTACTGTGGAGAGAATGGGGTACCCATTGAAAACATTAATGCTGCTGTGACTGTTCAGAAGCAATCTGTCACGTGGCAGAACAGTTTCTCTTGGAGCAAGCAGAGACGGGATGCAAGGAAGGCTGTAAAAAGGTTTGTCTGAGGCATAACTTAGGCATGGCTTCTGATCACCAGTCATTAACAACATCAGAGCGACAGAGAATTTGGTAACCAGTTTTATGTAGTGTATTATGTAGTGTATTATTATGTCATGTTTATTTTTTTCTTTTTTTCCACATATGTTCAACTTTTTTGCTTTTCTTTTTGTTAACAAATGAATTATAAGTAGGTTACGGGAAAATCCCTTTGCATGTGTAATTCTAAAATATAGTTATAGAGCAATAAAAAGAAAGATAGAAATTACTGAATGTTTACCCTTTAAATTCAGCCTCTAATCTGTTAAATGGTGGTGGAAGTTTAATGCTTTGAAATTGCGTAGCATATGCAGAAGTTTAAATGGTAAACACTGTCGACCGTAAAAACCTAGAGTGCAACAGACTTGTACAAGTTAAGGGCATCCTAGGGGAGTTAGCTTCGGGCAACAAAATCTCATGGCCGGCCCTGCTCATATATTTCCTTTCTTCCTACCCAAGTTAAAAACTATCCCGCTGATGTCTTTTTTGTTTGTTTATATTCTCTTCTTCTCAATATTCTCACCTCCCTGATCACCACCGCCATGGCGTCGAGAATTGCTCCTAGATACATTTCTCTGAGGTTCTTAAGTAATGCTTGAAATCATAACGTCGAAAGAAAGTTGCTGGTCAAAGCGTTGATCAGCTGCCCACGGTGACCAACCGTCGCTCAAATCAATGCAGGCCAAAGCACGATCAGTTTACCCGTAAAGAATTTAACCATCTTCACGAAAGAATTAACAAAGTCGAAGAAAGAACTTCTGGCATTGATAAAGACACGATTCAGAAACTTGAACAATCAATATACCGACACATTGACAACAACATCATGGGAGTATATGGGAGCATTGAAAAAACCATCAAGGGGTTTGGAGAAAGAGTGAAACAAGTTGAAGAAACCTTCAAGGGAGTATACGAGTGCATTGAAAAAAGAGTCAAGGGAGTTGAAGACAGAGTGAAAGA